>BEXV01002503.1:33589-44005 GCA_003118195.1 Hemicentrotus pulcherrimus
TAATGTACTTTGCTATTGTATATATTGTTCATTATAACCTGCCGCCTAACCCACTGGGTTGACGGGCCTGGTTTTTGTGTGTCTACATGATCTTTAATAAAGACTTGATTTACTACTAGGATAATATAATAACTGACATGTAATCAAACTGCATGTTTTTACTGTGAAAATGTGAGACTGGTTAGATATCATGAAAGGAGAAATTACTATAGAAGGAAGCAGAAAACTCAGAGAAGCATTCTAGGGAAAGTTTGAATGAAATCTTGTGATGATTAACCATTCAGTTTTGATGCAAGTATATCAAAGTAACCATTTGCTACTATATATGTCTTCTCATTAAATCAGGTTGGACCAGATTATTTTGCCCATCAGCTTAATCCTGAGATGCACTCTCTTGGTTACCATAGTACTTATATGAAGAAAGTGAGAGGTGTCATGGAAGGAGAGGCAACATTTTACAAGAAAAACAGATTTGAGATGCTAGAGGAGAAGGGAGTGGTCTTTAACGAGCTTGCTGCGAAGGTGAGAACTGTTTGCCCAGTGTGGCGCAGACATCCTAGACCTGGGGGGTGTTTCACAAAGATCCTAAGTCAAGCTTAACCCTAAGTTGTACTTAAAACTTATGGAGATCCATTTGAAGCCTTTAAAAAAAAATATTCAAAAGCAAAAATGGAAGTATTTTAGAATTTTTATTATTTCCATATCAAGAACATGATATCTCCTTGATAATAGAAAATATGAATGATTTGAATCAACTTTTTTTGTCTTTAAAAATAAATTGTGCAAAGTATATGCTTACGGCTTTCCATAATTGTTAAGTCCAACTTAGGATCCACCCCCCAAAGGTTGGATTGCGGCTTGCATCCAGATCGTGCTAGAATTGATGAGTCCGAATGAATCCATATATGTGGCTCTGTTTGCAAATATTTCTTTGAATAATTTATGGAAGACCAATGGTGTGGTGTATAGTGTTAGAAATTTCACCCTTCCTTCAATAATATAAAAATGTAATAGTTTTCTTACGGCCTCTATGTGTATTGTCAGATTGTGGCTGAATGACATAAATGTTGATTTGCCTTCAAATAGATTACCTCTTTTTATTATTTCTATCCAGGCATGTGAGAAGGCCATGCTTTCTCATGAAGCCCAGGAGAGTGTGCTGTCTTACGTCAACCAAGATCATTTGGTCCTCCTAACTAAGCTACAAGATATAAAGACAAAGAAGAGAGTCTCGATTGGAAATACACATCTCCTGTTTGGTGACTACAAAAACATTGATGTTATAACACTACAGGTACATTGATATAGAGTAGGTGTATAAATGATCCCATCCCCTTCCCTTCTTTTTCTATTATGTGTTTATCCAACAAATTAGAATAATATTATTTATGGAAATCTAATCCCGACATCATAAATAAATGAACCCCCACAAAAAATGATATAAAAAAGATAACAAAAGAAAACAAACATATGACATTTTTTGGTCTTGCCCTTATAAATAAGATGAAATTGAAAGAATGAATGATGAGGGCAAGACAAGAAGCTTTAGTTTGTCTCTTTTCATTGTATTTTTCAGAGTAGAACAAAATAGAAGTAAGCTATTAAATAGAAACAGAACCTAAAAACACAAAGGCAAATTTGTATTGAAAGAAACTGCATAAACATGTGTTTCTTTTCACCCAAAAAAAAGTGGCATCACTGTTACTATAATCTCAAACAAAAGAAGTAACACATGAGAGAAGCATCGAGGAAACAGAAAAAATTCCTCAAAGGCAAATTATATCAAAACAACAAGAAATTTGGCTAACTAAATGAGAGTAGAATAGGATAATCAACTTTTGAAAAGCAACTAAAACAGAATGTCACATATGATACAGTTTAAGGGTTTCTGTTTAACCCTCTTACCCTGATCTAGTTATTTAAAAACATATGAATAATAGCTTGAATTTTAAATACTGGTACTTGAACATTAGATTTTTCATTATTGAAAAGGGTTTTTTACCGGTAATTGTTTTTCCACTTTTCTGTCTTTCCTGCATGCATGTCTGTCCTCTTCCCTTCCTCCCTCCATACAGGCAGGGTTAGCCATCAATGCCCTAGATGAGTTTGCAGGGGGTCCTGAGCACGCCAACATCCTGTGTGGAGATTTCAACCAGGAACCAAACATGACGGGATATCAGCTGATGCATGATGGGAAGCTAGATGACGATGGAGAGCAGTTTATTCGTCAATACCCAATCAAGATTGGTAGTCAAAGCAAAGTGAGTCTTGTCTTGTATTGACCATGGACGATAACTTGTGGGGAGGTGGGGAGGGGGGGGGGGGGCAACTAGGTTAACAAAGGCCAAATAATCTCTCTTCAAAATTATGAGCCTTCAGAATTATGAAATCAGTTTCATTTCCAAAGTTGTGAATCTTAATTCTCGAAATTATGATCGAAACCTTGGGAATAATAAAGTTTTTTTTTAGTATAATATAAACCTGTGAATCTTGTCAGAATTACAAATTTTCAACCAAACGGTACTGTATACAGTAACTGCAATTTGATCTGAACATCCTTTTCATAAATACTCACAAATCTATTGTCAGGCCTAGAATATCATTAAGAAAAGTATTTTTGAAAATTTCACATTGTGTTTATTATGTTTCCAATCATAACATCTTGGACATATTATTTGTCAAGTCTTGATGATTGGTATCAAATGGTATCAAATTCCTCATGAGAAATCATGCCTATATGTATAGTTATAAGTACAGTAAAACCTGTCTAATAAGGCCATCCGAGGGACACTCAGAAAGTGGCCATTGTTTGCAGGCCAAAAAAATGAAAAAGTTAAATTCCAATGGCATTTGAAAGATAATACTAATTTAGAACCCCCCTATCAAAATGGGGGCTTTAAAATGTCTTTAAGTTGGAAAATAACAACTATTAGTTGTCAAATCGACTTAGGAGCTATAGAGCTAATAGGTAAAAGTCTTGATTTTCAGTCGTAGGTTTTATGCTGCGCAAAGATCCAATCAATTTTGGCCATTACAAAAGTGGGTTAATGATGTAAACAAATCTTTTGCAACTCATGTTATGTATGTTATTACCAAACAAGAAAAAAAGCAAGTCAGCCACTCAATAATGACAATAGTGTCTGACAGTGAAGTCTAGCAAGTAAACAGGTTTCCTTGCATAATTTGAATATTAGAACAATGCTAATGGTTAAATTTCACAGATAGGACATACATGAAATGTTCATGATTCCTGCAAAGTTCAACAGAATTTGAGGTTGGATGCAAAGGGGACATAGTATCTTTAAGACAGGTTTTAACACACATTTCCTTCTAGAGGGAGACAATGGTGTCCACAAGTGACAGGTGGTCTTTATAGAGATGTGGCCAATAAGGCAAGTTTGACTGTTTAAATAAATAATACTTATTAATGTGCTTTTGAATATTTTCAGAGCCTACTGGACATCTTGCCTCTGTGTTTCAAGCATAACTTGCCTGGGTTGAGAAGTGCCTACAAAACAGTTGCTGTAAGTACATGTACATAAATATTATTAATTTATATTTCATACCTGCGGTTCTCTTTTCCCCCATTGCCTTTCTTTGTATCATTATGAAGTTGATACGCACACTATTATCCTATCACCTGTTCAAAACAACCAAGTCAATCTGAGTCTGCAGTGCACATTCTTAGAGCAGTTGACTCAGTCAGCCAGTGTGTTGGCTCAGTTAGTTGAGCGTCCGCCTCACAACCGGGAGGTCGTGGGTTCAAACCCTGGCCGCGTCATACCAAAAGACGTTAAAAGACAGGAGTTGCTACTACCTTCTTTGGCGTTTAACAATAAGGGATAGAGCAACGTCGATCTGGCGCTGCTCAGTTGCTGCCAGGCTCACGATCAATTGGGCAAAAAGAATTTCCATTTTTGGTTCAATAAAATTAGGAGTGGACTTTAAAAATTATTATTATCATCATTATTATTGTTATTATTATTGTTATTTGATCTGATGGAAGAGTTAAAGAGGGAATCTGCGCTTAAATCTGGTTCTAACTGGTGACAATTCCTCTAGGCTTCATCATGCTAATGATTTAGGGTAAGAGTAGGGGTTGCAAGAGGGTTATCAATTATATTTAGGGTAAAGCAGGACTCCCACTTAGCCGAGTTGGAGCCTCAAGTTTTGGCGAGCTGGCGCAAGCTTATGGCTAGCCGTTTTATCATTAAAACATTTTTCTTGATATCAAGAATTAAGATCTTAATATCATGAAATCAAATTCTTGATATCACAAATTCAATTCTTGATATCAAGAATTACCATTGCTTTACAATGTAAAATTATTTCTTGATATCAAGAAATATGTTTTAATGATAAAACGGCTAGCCATAAGCTTGCGCCAGCTCGCCACAACTGGAGGCTCAAACTCGGCTAAGTGGAAACCCTGCTTTATGGTGCTAAAGGTTACATGTATAGGTATAGTGTAAAGGCTTGATCAGTTATGAAACGGTAAACTAACCACATCATTCATTCTCATATGAAAAAAACAACACCTATATCGATATAATGTATTTCCATTTAATTAATTTTTCTGAAATGTTAATTACCTCATATAAATTATCTCATTAAACTATGTATCATATCTTTACAACTACAGTGAAACCTGTCTATAAAGGCCATCCAAGGGAGACAAAAAAGGTGGTCTTTATAGGCAGGTGGTCTTTATGAACAGATTCCTGTAGTACATGTTTCAATGAGAAACCATTTTCAAGGGAAACATGAAATGTGGTCTCTGTAGACAGGTGGTCTTTCTATACAGGTGGTCGCTAAAGCAGGTTTGACTGTATATGTTTATGTTATGCCCTGCTTTGGAAAATCCATTGTCATGAGCCATGTATGCTATATTGTGATATATGTTTACAGAACTGTGATCGATTTTCACCACAGTCAATTTTGATAATGAAATTAATGCTTACATTTATTAGCGTGGGATATTAACCAGCAATCTGGGTGCTGGTGCTTGCACAAACCAAAATTAAAGTGGTCCTTACAAAAGCTGAAAATATATCTAAAAAATGATCCACTACAGTTTCACGAAACCTTGTATGAACATTAAGAGGAATGAACCTAAAAGAGGATTTAGGGTCACCAGGTCAACAGCCATGTCAGATGAGAAACATTGCATTTGATAGACCATAGGTCATCAGAGGCATAATTCTTAACTTCATGCAGTTGAATCTTTCTAGTTTGTTTTGTTCATTAACTAACATTGGTTTCCTCACATGGATATAAGAGTCTAAGTTTGAGTATTAACATCATTCTTATGTAAGCAGTGTTCTCTCACTTTCAAGGGATAAAGTCTAGCAACATAACCATTAATTATTGCTGACTAGAAACTGTTGTAACAAAAATTCACATCTTGAATGGAAAAAAGGGCCAGCATTATCAGGTTCTTCTACTTTGACAGCTGTGTGTTAACAAGATATCTATCTTCTACCCATCTATCACCTGGCAGGGTTGTATGCTCATCTCAACAGGATCATAATAGGGGCAAATAACAGTTGTAGGAACATATACTGCTTAAAAAATTGACCAGCAGTGCATACCAGCATACATTGTAAATGGAGGAAATAGATCAAATCATCTTGTTGGCTGCTATTTGAGACCCTGAGGTTTTGGGATGATTCTTTTTTCATTTTGATATTTCTTTTACTTTAATCTTTTACCACACACTACCTCAGGGTCATGAAAGTCCCTTTTCAGACGTAGATGATTGTGTTGGAGCAGAATGGTCAGTAGACATGGTTGAATTACCTGCACAGACCTCTGAACCTTACCCACCTAAATGCCCTCGCAAGCCTTATCTGACCGACCCTAAAAAATATGGTGATAGCAAGTTCATAGCCTCTTTGGACTACCAGTGGTTTAATTCTAAACGTCTTTGCTGATATGGTGTCTTAGAAATGGTGGACGAGAGGGAAATTTTTCCATTTTATGCCTGTCCTAATGAGTATTTTCCTTCTGATCACTTGCCAATCATGGGCAAATATAAATTTATGTAAAGTTATCATCACATGAACAATGTGAAAGTAAAAGACAGTTTGGTTCATAATAGAACTGACGCCTTTCCAGGTAGAATTGCACTAAAGTTTGGGAGAAGACTGTTGAGATCTTATGAATAAAAGTTACAGCTTTCTTCAATTCTGCCAGTCCTTTAAAAAAAAAGGCACATTAAACAGATGAAGATGATCCATGAGCTAAATATGATGGCAATAGTTGTAAGGCAACTATTCTGGCTGTCATTAATAAGGGAATTTATACAAAGCAAACAAAAAAAGCAATCACAAAACTAATCCATGATTTTTCTTTTGAATCATTCAAGCTGTTTTGGAACCCAGAGTCAATGAGTAAATGAAAGCACATTTCATTAATTGAAATACTATTTCTTATGTATAAACAAGTAAATAATCAATAAATTCTTATGTTACATTCAGATTTATAAATTACTGTAATTCATTGTTCTTCAATATGTAGCAGCTGTGTAATAGAAAAATAATTTGTATGTGAATTGATTGAATATCCAAATTATGTAATGTTTTTAGATTTGTAAAGCTCTCTAATAAAATGTATAATTCATTTTTATTTAATCATTCCTACTTGTAGGTGCATTTAATATATTCTTAGTAAATATTCAATATAAGTAAGAAATATGCAATTTTATGTGAAAACCATAGAAGAAGAAGGAAATTCTATCTTTTGTTATGCAGCATTCAAATGATAGTCTAAGTGCAAGTGACAAGAATTCATGTATTTTGCAAGGAACCTTAACTCAATTTTTAATCTCATAAAAGTGTAAATAGCTTACAGCAAATTGAAGTTAATCGAGTGTGCAGAAACCTTCCAATTATCTTTCGTTTGAACTTTTTTTTTATAGGTAAATATATTTATATCTTATATATATTCATTAAATTCAATGTGCTTTGGTTTTTTTATTATCGATGTATAGTTTTATACATGAAATCAAGATTTGTACATTAAAGGTATAATCCAGAAAGTAGGTCAAGGTCAAAGTGATGGTGTAGATTTGTTTTCTTTCACAGTTCTGTCTAACTTAAGTGTACTAGTATATGAATGGCAAGTAGGTCAAGGTACTTCAGTAGGTCATTTAGTGTCCCATATGTCACAATATGAATATAATTTTTCACCTGAAACTCCCTTTTTATTGATATCTATCTGATTTAAGCTCTTGTAATTCTTGCAAATCAATACAATCATCAGATATACGTAACAAGGAGGTGTTGTATTGTAGTCTTGTGGTTTAAGCACTTGACTGGATATTTAAAAGTCATAGGTTCGATACCCGACACAGCACTTATGTCCTTTGGCAAGACATTAATCTACATTTGCCAATCCATAGGCCTACTTTGGCAAGACATTAATCTACATTTGCAAATCCATAGGCCTACTTTGGCAAGACATTAATCTACATTTGCCAATCCATAGGACCACTCGGGAGAGAAATGGGTTCATGTTAGGATGGCCAAAGCCTTTGTGTTTTTAATAATAATAATATGCCCTCACTGTGACCATAATTTTTACATGTACTACTGTTGTAGGAATACTGCTCCCCGAGAGAGGAAATGGTGGAACGTGCTGCGTGTGTGTATGAATCTGATGACTGGGTTAATAATAATGCTATCTGTAGAAGAGCTAAGATATGATTTTCCTTATTAATGTAAGCGCTTTGAGGTCTATAAGGTGTGGGACAAATAACTTGGACTTTTCCTGATGTGGTTTAATTCTCATATGTTGGTCAGGTTCATATCTCAAACTTTTCATTTAAGTTGTAAACTGCACTTGCACTAAATACAATGTTGAGATACTTGCCGGTACACATATGCATGCTCATATTCTTCATCAATGATCTAATCTTTTAGTTATATATTGTCAGACCCCCCCCCCCTTTTTTCACCTTCAAAGTCCTTTACTGTCCTTAAAATAAGAGCTGGCATTGCCATGTTCAGAAATATTATCAAACAGAGATGCTTACCTCTTGACACAAAAAAAAACAGTATCCTAAGAAATCAGATTTCGGAGAGAAAATCAGATTTTCAAGAAAACTCAACACTACCATTGGCCAGATGGCCCGGGCTAGTAAAATTTCAGAAGAATGTGATACTGGTACGTACGGTCAAGTAAAATGTTTACTCGTTCATTAACATTTTATAAGAAAATTGTAAAGCAAAGATTTTGTTGGGATTGCAGGGGTTTACTTGAACATGTTTCTATTCGATTCCGTGGTTTCTGTGGGTATAACAAAAACAAATTTAAAAAAAAAATAAAAACCGGTATGTATGTTTTTGTTTTTGTTCTTGAAAAATCGTATTTTAGGAGGTGATATCTTATTATCGTATTCCACGCTTATTATCATACTAAATATGATTAAATCGTACTGGTTGGCATCTCTGTATCAAAGCTGTGCAAATATCTAGTGTAGGGGATGTAAATCACTATAATTATCAAGCATGTAGAGGTGTCGAGGTCTAGTGGATATACCTCCGGAATGTGGATGATATGGTTCCCGGTTCGAGTCTATACACCTTCGGCAAGATATATTCCTCTACATTTGCCACTCTCCACCCAGGTGGGTGATGGGTATACCCTTTAGGATGTGGTCGGATCGGCATGTGTGCGCTTGAAATATGGCGCCTGGTCAGAACACTCCAAGGGAGCGGAGTATGTACACACTATTATGTGCAGATTTGCAATTTAATCTGTGATGACCGTAAATGTAAAGCTCTATTAGAAGCATAATATTAAAGGCACACTGTCCTACTTGTAGTTGCTCCCTATATATAGAAAACTTCCCCAATCAGTGCCTGTTGGTCCCCCATGATCCTCTTTTTCTTATGATAAATGAAAGCTGAGTTAATGAGAAAGCCACCTGTCACAGTGACCTCGCTGGCTCGCTGGGTGGTCTAATCCCTTCAAGCTGAAGTAGTAAAGCCTGCTTTAAAGCACTATACAAATGTGACTATTATTATTTGTCTATATACTATTAAGTTGGAATACTATTTCCGTATCAATCTTGCTTTTTCTATCATCACAATACAGGGCCATGAAGTACCATTTACAAACTATGATGACTACGATGGATCAGAGTGGCCGCCGAAGATACCTAACATGGATCTGTACTGTGAAGTCACTTTGGATTATCAATGGTTTAACTCTAGCGCCCTCTCTGTCCTCGGAATCTTACAGATGATTAACAAAGATTTGATAAAACCTTTCCATGCTTGTCCTAATGAACTTTTCCCTTCAGATCATTTGCCAATCTTGGCTAGGTATGACTTTAAGACCAATGAAAGATGATATTCTGTAATTTCATTTCTTCATTTCAACATTTCAACTTAGGGTAGTTAAATTTACATTTCTTGCCACAGGGGTGAGGCAATTAGGTAGGGGAAAATTTCTTTCGTTGCAGCCAAAATGAATTGGAACATATATACAACTCCATTGATGAATCATGATATTTTACCGATTCATTTTTTCTCTCTTTTCTGGAACAAGAAATGACATTGCTTGGTAACAGAAATATTTCTCATAATGCAATACTTTCAGTCAAACCCTATTAAGTCTATTAAACAGAACCTTGCTATACTGAAAACTTCTGATATCAGGACTGGAAAGCAGAATCCAAAGAAATGGAAATGGCACTGTTATCTAATAGTTGAATTAAAATATTGTTATTTCTCATATGATGCATTTTGAATTGAATTGATCTTTATTTCAATTTTCATTCATCATGAAAACATCATAACAAAAATATAAAATACAAAACATAGCGTACAAGTTAAAGAGAAACACTTACAATAGAATACAACAACAACAAAAATGTCATATGAATGTGGAGACAGCTAGGAAATCCAAAGGCTTTATTGGTGGTGCCACCGAAACAGTAATACAGTATAATGCAGTATTATATTGTTGTTTAAAAAGGTGCATATATACAGTAATGACTGTTGATATCAATTATTATGATCATGAATACTCTCCAACTTGTTGCGTTCCATATTTTTTATATATTTTTTTGTTTTCAGAGAGGTATGAAGATTACCACCAAAAAAAAAATGTTTTGATTAGAATTGTAATCACTATTCTTGGCAATGTACACAATCTATGAACCAACAAGTAACCAGCTTTTTAAAAACCTAGCTGTTGACTTCTGAATTCTTAAATGTCCATAGGCTAATTAAAGGGCAATCCAACCCTTGTAATATAACAATTTTATTTGTGTGAAATCGGAAAAATGAGAGAAACACTGCTGATTCAGCCAATCTAAGGTGCCCATTTGCACAGTGATTACAATCTTATAAAAAAATCATTACTTTCTCATTTTTTCTTTTAGAGTAGTATATATATATATATACC
>BEXV01002504.1:24420-41113 GCA_003118195.1 Hemicentrotus pulcherrimus
GGGGGGGGGGGGGGGAATTGTGATAAATGACATGTGTTAGTAATGTGGTTTTTATTCTTCTCAATCTGTAGATGGGTTCGAATATCGCCGGGTTAAATGCTTTTCTTTTTCTATAATTGCATTGTCATTTGTAGCATATTTTATGAGTAGTCAATATGATTATGAGATACATGTACGATATTTCATTTCCTAAATGTAATTTTTTTAAAGGTCAAAACAAAATTACTGCAGTTGTAGCCTTCACAGCTACATGTACTTCATGGTACTGTAATTTCTTCAAAACTATCCTTTACTCAAACTGAATTCAGTTATTATCCACAGTATTGTAAAACTGTACAGTACATACAAATTAATACATTGAATTGCTCGTACATGTACATGATGATGGTACATGTATGACAGTTCTTATTTATGCATACCATGTAGATGTAATGTACATGTACAACTGTACAAGCAGAACACATAAATGAATAATATATTTTTTTAAAATTTAACATTTGGTTTGTACTTCCTAAGTTTCCCTGGCAATAAGAAGTTGAGACTGCAGGGATAGGGGTCCGGATTGGAATTTCAAGGGTCTGTGTGTTTGAGCCCCTTGTTTAAATTTTGAAATTTTGGGGGCCCAGAGACAAAATTTAGGGACCAATGTGTCCCAGACTCTTATTTGTGTTAAACCTTGGAATGGGTTTCATGTTTCCTTGTATTGATTTGTGTTTAGTAGGTCTGTAATGATTTGGACACTCATATAATGTTACAAAATCTAAGTTTTTCTCTTGTAATGTTCTTTTTCTTGCAGCTTTTACGTCATAACAGTGACTGTTCTGAATACAGCAGCTCTACACGTTTGTCCAAGCAGGCTATAGAGAGACTTCAGAAGGTTCGTCAAGACCCTCGTCATCTTACACCTTCAAATCAGGTACAGAACTGTCTAATTACATTATTTAGAAGATGATAATAATGTTAAAGATAATAGAAATTATATTCCACGTACAAAAATCTTGCGCTACGATTGGTCAAAAGTAAATCATGTGATGAAAAAGTTTGCCCATCATTGATAGAAGAATAGTTTGTTGCACTGTGTAAATAATAGTACTGTCTGTAAAGATAGCACTTTATGGATATAATCCTCCTTGTATCCATTAGTTGTTGCCATGTCAGGCAAGCCTCAGACAAACTGTTGGTCATTGTCATTCCAGAATGCATAATTTGATTATGTTAGTAAACTGGTCCCATCAAATAATATGCCACGATGTACATGTATGATCATATTTTCCGCAACCACATTTTCCATGAAGCTGGGAGCATATATTATGAGCTTCATGTGCATCGCGGTGTCTGAATACAATGCACGCCGTTCATCACCTTTTTAAAATGGGTACAAGGCGTACGTGTCTGGTACCCCTCTTGACACCGTACCCCAAATTCCATCCCCCGTCACGGAACCCAAACGGTATGTTTTGAAGCTCCTAGCGTCATTCCCCAACCCAGGATTTACACAGAAAGAAATTTGTCCAACAGAATTCCTAACCCCTTGAACTGGGTCGACCCCTTGCCACTGTGAGTCTGCCTGACATGGGGAATGGCTGTTGCCTTGGGGATAATTGTTGTAGGGGGCGGGGCTAAGGGATCTCCTCTGGTTGATACCTTGGTCTAGATTGGAGGATGCTTGAAGGTGATGTTGATTGAATGATCTGTGGTGTGAAGTGAAACGTGGGTCTATTGAGGTCTTGCATTGACAGCTAAAACATGGCAAAATTCTAGCCGTCCCCATGAGTATGGGTTTCTTGATGAATGCAGGCAGGTGCATGCTGCTCTTAATGTTATTGGATGACTATGTTAACATGAAAAATGATAAACAAGTATTAACAAAAATGAATTTGAATGCTCTTCTTAGTTCTATTAATGTAGGCTTTTGACTCTGAAATAGTGAAAATTCATCTTAGGTCAAATACCTGTACATGCAGGGAGATTTTACTTCCCATCCCTACGTATTGTTCTATCATTAACTTTAATATTTAGTTCCCTTATACATGTAGGCCTACTGTAGGTATCAAAGTGGCCCAAAACATGAAAACTACTCATTAATTATCTACATACATGTATATATATATATATATATATATATACATGTATATATATATATATATAACCTGTGGTAGATCAACTTTATTTTCTCACTTTGTTTATTTCATATATAAGTTTGGGCTCTATTTATTCCAAGAATCAATTTTTTTATTTTTTTACACATGTATACTTGTAAGTATGAGGTTTGTTTGGTGTTTGCAATACCTGTATGTAAAAAATAATTCCACATACCAAAACAAGGGAAATTATTTCTTCCCGTGATGAAGCAATATTGTTTCCTCCCGTGATAAAGCAATATTGTTTCCAACCAAAGACTAGAAGTGTCAAATTTCCCTGGTTTCCAAGAATGTCTGGACATGTCAAAGTAGTAATTGATAGGAAAGATGTTGGAATACATGTACATGTACATGTATACTTGTACATGTACATTATGTTGACAGGATAATCTTGGCCTCAATTGAACCATCAACTTCAAGTTCACCCCTCGTCTTCAAGCCAATTGGCTTCTGATGAGAAAACCAGGCAGGAATTAAAAAGAAAACAGTCACTCTGGAAGGAGAAGATTAGTTGCTGAGCTGTGCATAAAACCATCCATGCTACATTTGTAGTTCCTTTAGAAAAGGGCAGGCTTACAGCAATAATCTGACAGGATTGTGCTGTGTTTTTATTCTTTTCTTGTCTTCTTCTTTCTTTAATTGTTAACATGCCTGATTTTGTTTTGAAGATGATTTTATATGTGTACAAAACTGTACTTGCTGCACAGAAAATATCCAAAGTGATTGGAACCTTTAAATAGTGTAATGTGACTTGTGCTTTATACCTTTAAGCAAACAGAAATTTGCCTTCATTTTCCGATATTAAGATGCATGGTGATATCCTATTCTCAAAAGACTGCATATTTATAAAAATCTAGTCATAATTTTCACATTTCATTGCAATTTGAGGGAATATCTTAAGATATTGATTAAATGTGAGCATCTTGTTAGCGATTCTTGTTTTCTCTGTGTCTTCAAGCTAGATTATTTATTTTCAGTTATATCCTTGTGGGGCTGCATATGTCACTGAAAAAATGCTGTGTAGTTTTGAATTACTTGTGCTTATTTGTTGCACAATGGTTCTCTCTGATTATACAATGATCTCAACCTAAAAGCATTCATGCAGGGACCAAGGTTTCCATGAATAACTAGACAGTTAATTTGTCCACTCACTCCGCGTAATTCATTCAAGAAGTGATCAGAGTTGTATACACATGTACATTACAGTGACAATTCTACCTGGCTTTTAGCGCCGCTACGCCATGTCACCCAAATACTTTTGTGGGCTGCTACTAGCTGCTTCACTATGATGAAAATGGTATCGTTTCTATACAAGGGTAGGCTTGCTGCTACATGTAATGCAATTCAATTTTTCTATTGTAAATGCTACGCATCGCTGACTAGATTTTTATCCTGCTAAAATCGCTATAGAATCTCTCCCTCCCCCCCCCCCCCCCNGAGGAATGTATGTGTACACATACTTTTACTTGTCTCTCAAAATGTTTATTGATCAAACATTTTTCATGGAATGTTTACTTTGATATTTATAATGATATTATTTATAACCATAGTTTTATTGATCATAGAGGCCGACAGTGTTCAAAGTTAAATGAACCCATGTGGAATAAGTAGAAAAGAAAAAATAGAATTAAGAAAACTTTCATGGATTTTAATTTCAATATTGCTCACATGATGGTTGACTTGATTCTGAAGATTGTATGGTAGGCCTAGATTCAAATGAATACACACCTGACACTAGCCATTAGCCAAATATGTAAATATTTTCCACTGTCATTTCAGTCTTTTAGAAATCCCTCAGCGCACCTTTCAACCATTCTTCACAAAATGGAAGAGTAGTGTCTCGTCAATAATCTTTGATAGTTCACATGTACATGTACATGTGTATCTAGAAAAAAAAAAAGAAAACGACTTTTGAAAGCTCATGCACTTGTAGAAATTCAAAACCATTTCAAGCTTGCAAGCTGAATCTATATGAACTGTGTCTCTTTGCATTGTGATATTGGTGTAAGAAAGGTCATTATTAGCCTTCCAGCTGAGCGCAGCATGCTGGGAAGGAATTCCGAGCCCAGGAGAGGGCCTGTGCACCATACTGGGATGTTTAGTACAAGCTAAGTCCTCTGTGAAATGAAATTAATTGCACGGTTTAAGAGATTAGAATAGTTATCGACAACAACAACCATTTTTCACAGCAAATTTGTATGGTGATATTAACAGCATTAAGGGTTGTGTTTGTAGAGTAATTCACCACTGTTTTGTTATAGTGTTGAAAAGGGGATGTAAACTTTGTAGGCTTGTTTTCAGGTCTAAACAAAGTGCAGTGCTCGCTCTGGCAATGGCCACTTCATCAGATCGTCATCCAAAGACAATTTATGTCATCAGATCATCACCACAAGACAATTTACAGTGACCACAATGTTGGGGGTGCTATCTTTTGTGCAGGCCAAAACCAATTCAAATTCCTTGTCAGATTAAAGGAGAAATAACCCTTTATTCTTGAAAACCACTCCGATCAATATGGCCCCTTTTGAGCAGAAAGCATGGGACAATAGCCCATCAAGGGGGCCATCAGCAGCGCCCATTGCCTGCTCCAGATCACCCAGAGGTACCCGCCATGCATAGCTAGCCATCCGCCAAGCATGTCCTGACCCTGTCTGCAAGAGGGGCTACGGCCGTGCAACGCCTTGGGAACAGTCCCTCTCGCAGTAAAAACTTTCAAGCGTGTGTATTGATCTCAAGTGGGGGGTATTCACTAAACAACCTTTGTTCACCCCACAATGGGCTAAAATAGCACAGGCAGGCTACAACTGTTGCGAGATCTTTGGCCAAAGTTTCCATTAGCTGGTGGATATCACAATATTATGGGACCACCATTGTTATGGAGATTATAACTAACTAATGGTTCATGCATAAACCCTCTAGCGTTCATTAATTGTATCCCCACGTTTCTGGTGTATAAAGTATTTAAAACATAAGGTGCATATAGGATTAACTAATTTATAAGATTCACAATATGTACACGTACATTATCTGTATAAGTATAACATCCATTTAAATTTTGAGAAAATCCATTAGAAAGTAGCTCACTTGTTAAAAGTCCTAGCTTATTCCTTTACCTATCAATGAAGTATAGATTTGTGTTTTAGAAATCAAATTTTTAGGTACATGTACATGTAAGCATTGACAGAACGAATTCAAGAATTTTTTTCTTGAATATCCAGAGTTGAGGATAAGAGTTTGTGGGTAGCTGATTTCAATAACTTTTACTCAGTCATCAAATATATATCTGTGAAGCTTTGGATGATATTTTGAAGCTTTAGGATATGAAGAAGAAGACATTTTTCTAACTGAAATGTATCAGTTATGATTTGTTTAATGATCAGTTTTTCCTATTTCTCTAATCTCTATATTAGTTTCCACAAAGAAGCTATAGAAGATGGACTTCAGCAATTCCTTTTTTTGTACTAAAATGTTTGATTTTTAAAAATGGAAACTTGATTGACAGTGATGCACACAGGAAGAAGAAATGTTTTTTTTTAAAGCCTTTTCAAAGTATAAGAACAAACATACACATGCAATGTGAGTGACAGTTTGATGTACTCTAAAAGATGAAAATATTTAGCTTTCAATCAAAGATTTTCATGCATAGCCTATAACCACCAAGGGTATACATGTATTACAGGGGCAATTGTATGCCTCCCAGTTTGAAGGAGTTACACAAAAAATCAATATGGATTGTAAACCG
The DNA here is from genome assembly GCA_003118195.1 of Hemicentrotus pulcherrimus. Classification (NCBI taxonomy): domain Eukaryota; kingdom Metazoa; phylum Echinodermata; class Echinoidea; order Camarodonta; family Strongylocentrotidae; genus Hemicentrotus; species Hemicentrotus pulcherrimus. Next base: position 30,304 of record BEXV01002504.1, read on the forward strand.
GGATTTAATTCTGCTTGAACACGATCCGCGTGGCGTGGTCCTGGAGGTTGGCACCAGCCTCAAGAGAGACTGTACGCTCTTGAGGCGTTGCCCGAATGAAAGCAACCGTACATCTCGGCCAGGCCAGGTGCAAGTTCCCTAGATGGTGCCGGGGGAAGATTTACCCCCCAAAATATGCCTCTTGGGACATCCACTTCCTCTATGCTATATGTAGATATCATTGAATTGAAACGAATTTGAATGGCTAGTATTTATTAAGTTCATGAAGTCAGAAAATCTTTAGTCAGTAAAGGATTTGACAGTGTCTATCAATATTTTGACATGTTTTTATTTAAGATGAAACAAGACTAGAAGCTAAAAGAAACAATTTAAATGTAAACACATGCGTGTTGACAGGGGAATAGATTAAACGAGAACTCAGGATTTTGTGGCTTTCAAACTTGTAATCTTATGTTTCCTTTTTGTCTATCCTGTGTTCTTTTCAAAATAATGATTAAGATAACTAACAAGATGGAGAATTATAAAAAGAGAAATGATGGAGCACCTTTTAGTTGGAAAATACATGTCAATTGGTTTACTGATCATACGGATGAGATTGGAACATACATGTATAGAGAATAAGAGAAAATAACAGGAATGGTTTTGTTTGTTTATATCTCGCATCTGAGTATTATTTCATTTGTTTTAGAGCTTGCAGAAGCTTATCAAACATACTTCAGAATTTCAGAGTCTGATTGTTTTTTAAAAATTAAAAATCGTGACCTAGAACCAGAAGCATTCACCATGTATTTTATGATTTTATGATTTTTTAATTTTTTAAAGGAGGTCGGGGGAGGGGGGTTAATAATCCTGTCAAATCTATAATATCCTAAACGGCAGAGACGGGTAGTATATGCAGCTGATGATTTTGCCCTTTTGGAAAGATCCAGGAGAAAACCCTCTTGAGAGACAAAACTATGCAATAATATGGAATGACATTTACAGCTGTAGAAAGGATGATGTCAGCAATATATTTTTTGACAATTTACAACTGCTTTGTACAGGCATGTTTTTGCCCATGTATTGTGGATAAAGATAACGCAGATCCGTGCGTGCCGTCAACTTTGACGGATGCCCATTGCGTTATAAAAAGGTGAACAAATTATCAAAATGGTTGGAAAAATTCTGAACATTTCATTGACATGTTTTGCCTTGATCTGCAATAAATAGAGCATTACCTACGCCTAACAATGTCCTGGCATGATAAAAGCTTCGCCCTTTGATACCCCTAAATTACTTATAAGTGAATATTTGTTCATTTGAGTAATTATTTTCTTATTCGACGGACTCCACATTAATTTTGAAAGACTTTTTTTTAGAGTGACTGATTTTTTTTCCCTTCACTACTTCCTCTCCCAAAGCCTCATTAATTTTTACATCCCATAATTTTATCACCTTGTCTTTATTTGATGATATTTCAGGTTTTTTCCTTGCATTATTTCATTGTTAGGCATAACAAAACATTATTTTCATCAGAAAACATTGTACTTTGCCCACCAATAAAACTGACATACTGCCCTCTTAAGTCCAAAGTACATTTATGGCCCAACACTTCCTCTGGGAAGTAAAGTTGTCAGGCCTCTATTGACATACATGTACAACATGCATTATACTTTAGTCTCTTTCCCAATCTCTCTCTCTTTCTCTCTCTCTCTCTCTCTCTCNTATTAGTTTTATTATTTTTATTGAAAAAAAGATGATATAGAATGATGTTAACAATGTGTTCAATATGAGCTGCTCTCTACCTCCCAGCAGGTTAAGTTCAATTTTTTTTTTGAAAGTGAGCATAAGAATTTTATTTTCTAGAGGAAAGAAAGAACCTGCAAAGTTTAAATACTTGTTGATTTAATGGAATTATGAAATATACAATTGCTTTATAGACCTGAGTAAGGTAGCCTGAATATCTATTTTTCATGTTGTATAAAACGAATGAAAATTCAAGAAGGTAGTGGCATTTCAGAGGTAAATGAATTCATGGTTAATTTCTTATCATTTGCAGGAAGTGAAATATCATGAATACATACCAAATAAGGCATAAATATGCATAAGTATACTTAAAGTAATTAATAATCTGCAGTTTGGTTCTAAAGCTAATATTTTATATTCACTGGAAACTACGTCACATCTTCAATTTTCTTCGAAAAAAATGATGCATTTCACTCCTTTCATAGAATACAGTCTCTCTGTCAAGGTCAGGTATGTTTCATCATTGTAACTTAAAACCAGTGAAAGGGTAGGATTAAAGTTGTTGCCGGCTGCTACAGCCATTAAAATTCACCACTTCTGCGTGATCTAATGGCATCTTGTCATAAGAGAGTTCAGGAATTGCGTCTAGTATCAACTGTTGAATCACTTTACAAAATCCATGGAGCGATACAATTTGTAGTTATGGTTTCTTTGTCAGGTGCCACATATATCCAGAGCTCCCTTTGATCTCGCTTGATGGTTTGATCTGTTTAGAAACCTAGTCAGGTATACATTTTGAACAACTTCTGGAGTACTAAGAATAGAACCTGTCCAGTAGGTTTTATGCTGTTCTACTCTCAGATAGGAAATCTGTAATATAATCAGCCGTGGCATACACTGTCTAAACTCTTGTCACAGCCAGGGATGATTAAATAGTAGCAGCTTTGTTGATTGGGATAAGATTTGTAAAGCGGAGCTCTGGAAGAGGAAACAGTCGTTCTTTGACTGGATAGATAGTGTCATGTCCATATGATGAGTGCTCAACTTACCACATAGTTTCATGAGGATTTATTGGTCACCATTGCTGATCTTAACACAATCAACTGCACATGAGGATATTATCGTCATAAACGTTTTGCTATCACGTGGAATATATGGATTGAAATTGTGCTGAATTGGATGTGCTCAGAAATTGGACCAGATTTCTGTGATATTATTCTACAAGAATACTATTTTTTTTTGATATATTCATGGAGTGTTGATAAAGTTTGGACACCTTACTTTTGTTTAATGTTATGGATTTGAACATCCATAGAATTATCATTCATGTTTACTGCATAGTTAGACAACAAACTTGAATTTTTTCGTGGAAAACGTGATCGAAGCTCGAGAGGATTTTTTTTTTTGAATAGAAAGGAAGATACATGTATTAGTTTGTACTTTGAAACTCAACCTATATCACTTAGCATATAACCTGACATTGTTTATAGTTAACATCCTAACCTCACGATGCCTGTAAATGGTTGGAGTAAAAGTGGAAGGGTGCGAGGACCGCAGCCTAATAGTAGATTTTTCACCAGCAGTGTAAGTACCTACTGTATGAGTTGCAAACGTCACATATACATGTAAATGCTTGCCATTTTATATATTTCCCTCTATAATCCACTTTTTTTTGTTTTTTGGCCAGCAATGTTAAAAGGAACGTTTTACAATGTTAAATCTGAGATCCAAGGCCCTACATGTTATCAGTGTCTGTGATATGGTGTAATATTGAAGCCCTAAAAAAAAATGCGCTTCAAAATGATCAAGAAGTGCCTCAAAAAAGTAAAAATCTTTGAGTGACCAGTTTTACCATACTCGTTTTCTCCAATAGACTGTAGTGTTGTGAAAACCATCAGGCGAATGGTTTTCAGAATTTGTAATTCTATTCATAAATCTCTTGATAATCAGACTGCCGATCGGCTTGTAAAAGGCATGGAGTTCCTGGCTGACCTGAAGGTTTATAATTATCATTGCATCATGAGCTAAATCGAGATTTTGTTTTCAGAATCTGAGACAAAGTTACAGGATCCCTTTAAACTCTTGCATATCTTATATTGTATTATTCATGAATTGGAATGAGATGGTTTTGTTTGGTTTGTTTAAATATGGCTGAAGTTGAAAGTTTCAAACTTTGCAGAACATCTGTATTCCTAGAAAATTAATTAATATTATATTCCACATACGAAGAATCTTGCTCTACAATTGGTCAAAAGTAAATCATGTGATGAAAGATAGTTCGCCCATCATTGATGGGAGAAGAAAAATTGTTGCACTGTGTAGATAGTAGTACTATCTACACAGTGCAACACACTTTCACTGAAGATAGAAGTACTATCTTCATAGTGCAACGCACTTTAATTGTATGAGTTGCGTATTGCTCTCCTCTTTAAGCACTTTTATTGTGAGTACGCAAACTTTGGTCAAGCACAAACTATGGTCTGGTCACACCACCATACTACATGTACATACACTGTACGTTTCGTACACCGTTTGCTAGCTGTTAGTTGATGACTTGTTGCTCTAAAATGACGGAAGAAGTGAAATCTTTCAATGGTGATAGATCTTAGTCTAACTTAGTACTGCATGACTTTTCAAAGACTCAAAGTCATTGTGACGTCATCTAGGCGCCATTTTGTGAAAATCAACTTATGATCATATCTTCAAAAAGGAAAGCAATTTTTTATTCATATTTACCATGATTAAGATCAATATCCTTCCGGTCAATTTCAGGTCAATAAAAGTGCGCAAATGCGCGCATGCGCGTTCTTCCGCACGTTTCAGGCCAGATAAAGCATTTGGCAAAAATTCGCACACACGCGCATGCGTGCGTGTTTTTTGCGCGTTCTAGCATTTTGCAACATAGAATCGCCGAATTTCCTCTGTCATCGTATTTGACACATTTTTCCAACCATTTTGATGATTTGTTCACCTTTTTATAACGCAATGGGCGTCCGTCAAAGTTGACAGCACGCGCGGATCTGCATTATCTTTATCCACAATACATGGGCAAAAACATTCCTGTACAAAATTCATTGTAACTCTTTAGAATAGATAGGAACTCCCAATATTTTTTTCACATGTGGATAGATTATGAAATGGAGATGTGGTTTCATGTCTCATTTGACCCTCAATTTACTAATAATGTCATCATAATGGCCTCCAAACTCAAAATTTCAATTCGCATAATATGACGTTTGCATATTTTTGGAAAATTAATTGTTTCTCTGTAAATAATTTTTTTTTCCTTTCAAATTTTGATATGTTTTAGCTTATATAATTTTCTACAAATGCAGTGTCCACAATTTTCCAGTTGGATAAAGGTATCATGGCGTATTTTTGCGATTAAAGGAGGCATGTCAATTTTTCACATTTTGCGTGTATTGTCTATGGGACATGACTATTTCTCAAAACTGGATTCTACATTCCAGTCTTTCGTGAGCAATATCATCGTTTTTTAAGCTTTGTTTTCGCTGAGCTTCGAGTATGTTGTAGCTGAGAAAATGAGCTATCACAAATTTGCATTTATTGTTCAATCAGATGCCGGGATCATGCTAATATTTCACTAGCAAAGTAGGATTTCAGAATTCTATTTCCCGTTTACGTGTAATCGCTATGAGAGATAATTTGGTATATCTTAACGCACTTGACTTCCAACCTCGAGATCCCTGGTTCGAGTCCGGGCGTCTCCAACAACTTTTTTATTCACTTTTTTGTTTTCCTTTTGACCTTTCACTGTACATTTCCTTTGATTATTAAAACACGTAGAGTCGCAAATAATGTAATAAACAACACTTTTTACTTTATTATTACCCTATTTACACTTAATCCAATACTTTTGCATGTAATCCCTATGGGAGATGACTTTTTCTCAAATTCGGATTCTACATTCCTGGCTTTTGCGAGCAATATCGCTGTTATTTCTGCTTGGATTTTGTTGATTTTTTAGTTTGTTGTAGCTGAGACTTTATGCTATCTAAATCGACCCTCATTTTGTCAATACGATGTCATTGTCAAGATCGTGCTCATGATCATGACCATTATCGTCATGATCATGATCATTATCATCATGATCATCATTATCATACTGATGATAATCATTTATCAATTATATTTTCATATCCTTGAATAAGATAAAATCGTCAAAAGGTGTTCTTCATGATGTACATGTAAATTAGAGTCATAGGTGGAACTGGTTACTGCATAGGGTCAATGGTCGTATATTGGTTCAATCTATCTTCCCTAGATCCATGATGATCAAGGAGACACAATTTAATCTTGACATATGGATATATCATAATGGGAGAAGCATATAAATGGCAGAAGCATTTTATAAAATGATATATCGTGTAATGCATTTTTCGTTATTAACACCATTATCATACATATCACCTAATTCGTCTAAGTAACGAATTAAAGTCTAGTTTACAATTATTTCTGTCACCTAAGGATACTATTGTATAACTGGTGGCAGCGGTGGGATTCTAAATGTAAAATAAACTAGTAACCATTTGGATCAGTAGAATTAAAACTTTACACTATCATTATAGTATTTCAGAAGTTCAGATCATGTTTTTGTGCTGTAAGCACGATACTAAAACAATCCCCATTATTCTACTATTATCAGGGTTTGTTAAACTTTGTTTCATTTAACCTCTATGATATCAACTTTTTAGAGCCATAAGGCCATTAACTCATATCATTTTACACAGAGTTAAGCCCTTCTGACTCCAAACGGAGAATATGCCGGTGGGAAACAATATCGAATCATTTACAAGAGCCACTTATTCAGAACAGTGATTAATGGAATATAAATCAGTTTCATAATTCCATGCACCATATGGCAGCACTGAATTATAAAGTAATAAATGAAAATTAAATATAGTAAATGATGCAGGTCATACACATCTTATAAAGGTCTCTTTGAGCAAAAGCAACAACAAGCAAGCAACAACAAAAAAATTGTGTTTTGGAGCAGTGAACAAATAAGCTCTGATAATATCTTGAAAACTCAAAAACTGAATGTGAAAACTGTTTTTAACAAGGCATCTCATTTGTAAACGGGAAGAAAGTTATGGTTTTCCATTCTCTTTTTTCTTTCTTTTTTTTCTTGACTTTTTAACTAAATGAAAACCCATCACACAATCTGTTTTCTCGTTTGTTGACTTTAAATTGTTGTTATTTTGGAAGATACTAAGGATTCAGAATAATAATTGTTCTTAATTAAATCCAGTCCTTTGTAATTAATAAACAGTCAAACCTTTCTTAAGTTGCCAGCTCTCTATAGGGTACTAAAAATTGTTCAATATATTCCAGATTTACAAAGTTCAGTTTTAAATAGGTTTAGAAGGTTCAGGCCAATACCATAGTCACACCGACAAGACCGATACCTGACCAACAGCAAACCAAACGAAAATATTACATTTCGCCAAGAAACGATCGCTTTGGACATGTGACGGAGGTATTAGAAATGATGTCATGTAATAACCTTCCGTAGGATATCGGTTTCCTAGATGCCATTGAATCCAACTGCTTATTTAATATTCTAATAATTACATCTCATTAACTGTTGACCTAGGGAATTGAAACCTTGGAATATAAACATGCCTATCAGAAAAGGGAAAAGTCTGCAATTATTTTCTGCATGATTAGTTTTGCCTTCGGTGTAATTTTTATTCAATTATAATATTAATCAACTGCATGAGTTCCTTGTTTGTGTATAAGCCCACATATATATATCATTCAGACTGGCTGGTCTGCCATTAACATATATTGTTTTTGCAAGCAAGACTATATTTCACCGGTAGTCCGGGCATTTCCTCTCACGGATTAAGCTTCAGTTTGATATTGCAGTACCTGTCGGTCATTGTTCACGTACATGGAAATCAATTTTTGGTCTGTAGTTCAACACATGGGTATACATGTACACAAGCAGTGCTCAGATAATGTGGAGTCTTTTTTGTGAGGAATCAAACAACGTTTCATGAAAAATTGACCAAATTTGTCTTCGCTGCAATAAATTGACGTACAGTTGTACGAATCGGAGGGATTGTTCAACGATGTAGATACCGGTGTATCTTTTTTATTGATTAGAGGAGTGAGAAGCTTATGGATTTCTAACACGATGTCGTGCTTCTTTCCATGGCGAGGCAGCCCTCAGACTAGTTCATTTAAGGAGGTATAACATCGTTATTCTAACATTTTCTCACGTAACTTTTGGTCTACGCTTTACCTTGCCACAGATTAGGAATTGGATTTTAGGTTAGGCTTAGCAAAGCATTGAGGTTATATTGAAGGTACAGTTTGAAGTCCAGAGTTAAAGTCATATGATTTCAACTGGTATTAGAACTTGATCAAAGAACAGCGGTTGCTGGAGCATATGACCAAAAACCAATTGCCTCAATATGAATGAGAATGTACCTGATTTTGTTTTTAAAATAATAGATATTGTTCATTTTTATCACTGTGTATTGTAGGTTATGAATGTCTGACTATTGCTCGTTAACAATATGTACATGTACATTGTATGCCCAATTGCCATCTTGACTCTTGAGACAATTGATTTTGATACTGGGTGCTCCCTTCACATTGATTATATCTGAACAGGATGCAAATTTAATTATCAACTTTCCAAATGATTTCTGCTGAATGTCAAGGATTAATAGATACTGCAAGAGGCGTTTTTATTGATCTGTGTTGTATTCAAGAATTAAGGAAATATTCAAATGTTTTCATCATGCTTGTTTTCACTTTGGATTGTTGATGAAGGGCCTACATAAATTTAACTCATGTTGTTCCTAAATTGTACATACTATATTGAATTCTAAAGAAAGAAATTTCTTGATTTTATTGGGGTGGGGGTTCGGTTGTCAAAACTTTTCAGTGAGGATTACAACATTTGTTTTTAAAAGCCTCAATGTATATTGGACATTGTGTTATGTAACTGACTAAACTGACCACTTTCATTTATTAGCATCAAGGAATCTAATCCTCAAAATACGCCAATGCAACCACATTGATGCTTGACCACTTGAACCCTCATATTGACCACTTTCCAATAGGTTGGACATGGATGACTAATTAATAAAAAAATCACTGACCGAAGCAAAGGAGAGCCGTTTTTGTTGACAAACTGTAGCCTGTGTTAACTTCATACTCTTAAAGTTGATGATACCCTATTTATAAAAAAGGGTGGGTAAAGCCATTCATCTTCAGTTGAAATGCTGCCATGTTCGTCACAAGTAATTTTCTCATTTTTTTTCTTCTTGAGGTTTCTGATCATCTGTGGATTAAATATTTTAAAATACATGTAATTATTTAGCAAATATGTCTTGGACCAAATGTTTATCTGCAGACTGACTGGAATTTTCTGGAATCCATTTGAGTTTGCTGATTTCCTTTCCTGGATTAAATCTTGTGTGTATTTTACTGTTGCTGAGCTTATTGGTGAAAAGAAATTGAACACAAGGATGTGTACATGTATGGGTGTTTCTTGTTGTGTTATTGAGAATTTTGTGGAGACAAGAATATAACTTTGTGCATGATATCTGCCCATATGCTGTTGAAAATTCTGTAACCTGCCACTCACATTTCTTGTGCTAATGCAGAAAAATTATCTGTTGCTCTTTAAATAAATAAAGAAGTTTCATTTCTTTATTTAGTTAGTTGTTGTGGTATTTATTTCATTTTCAGTATGTCAATAACAACAGCAAAATCATGCATAGTATGCAATTTACTATTTCATGTAATGAGTGAATGGATACGTCCAGCCATGAAGTCTCTGGCTGCCAGTAGGGTAACAAGAGGATTTTCACTTCAAAGCATATTCATACACTTGTAATAATGACCATTGTGCATGTGTTTGACAGGAAACTACCGAATTCAATTGAATTTTTCATCATTGTACAAAAACTATTTAGATCATACATATTTTCATACTGGTTATTGTTGCTTGTTTATATGACATAAACATCATGTTCCTTCCTGTTTAAGTTTCAGCAAAAAACATGAGTCTGGCATTCAACTTGCTTTCTTTTCCATGTAAGATGTATCATCTACAATAATTTGTTTGTTTGTTTTTTTCTCTTCCACAGCAGACTTTGGCAGCATCACAAACAGGTAAGAGAACTATTTCCTCTTTTTTTATCTCTTCAGTTTAGCAGCATTCTTTTATTTCTTTTAAACTTTCAGTTTAACAAGAAAAGGTTTTATTAAGGTTTTAATTATTCTGATAATACAGTTGTTCCATTTGATATCAGGATCTACTTATTCGTCAGGATGAGTTTTTAAGAGCATACTGTTTCAGTTATTTAGCTTTCCTGTTTTAAAATTATGTGATTTCAACAAGAGAAGGATCAGATAGATGAAATATACTTGTGTCAATTATGAACCACTCGCAAAAATTTGTGTAAGATCCTTGCAAGCAAAATTCTGGGCCCTGTTTCATAAAATTTGTTAACAAATACTAAATTTCTATGACAAACTTGCTCTCAGCCAATCAGATGCCACAATTTCAGTAACTTATAACAGTTATTGTAACTTGTTATCGATGACAATTTTGCAATTTGTCTTTGGGAGATCAGTGTATGGAGACATGACTTGCAGATAGTCTGATGTTATCCGTTTGTTCAACTACCGGTATTTCCATTTTGAAGGAAAAAAATATTGTAATATATAACTTGAAAATAACAAAGTCATGTTTTTACACTCAAACTTCTGATGCAATCAGTGAATAAGTGTGACATAGTTCATTTATAACCAAGTTAATCAAAGTAAAAATATTTTTTTGTTAAAAGAGAACTTTAAAATTGCTATAAAGGTTTTGTGTAGTAATATTTAAGTCACGTACACCATCAATACCGACCCTAAACCAACACTAGAACGAACATAAAATTACATTACTCTGAAAATCAAAGAATCGGTCAGTCTGGCTGGGTGACAAAGGCTAATAAGTCATCTAACCAACAACAACATCAAAAACTCAAATGCAGTTTGTTGATTTGATGTAAATTTATGAACATGAAATTTGAATTAAACAGTTTAAAAA
>BEXV01002504.1:41394-56890 GCA_003118195.1 Hemicentrotus pulcherrimus
CCCCCCCCCCCCCCCCCCCCCCCCCCCCCTCTTTCTCTGTCTAACTGGACTACAGAATTGAATAACGATGGCCGAGGTATCTCTAGCTCAGCAAGTAACCCCAACCTGGCGGCCAAAGGAAGTGGCCTGGCTGAGCTTGACCCGTCGATAGGGAGAGTGTCCAGTTGGGCCGTAGACTTTGAGAGGTTACTGACCGATGAACTAGGCTTGGCATGTTTCACAGTAAGCTTGAAAGAAAAAAATATATATAATTTGTTTTTTTTCTTTTCAATCTGAAGGTTTTTTTTTTCTTTTTTCTTTTACTTGGATTTGTGTAACTTTCAGATATGCCATGCAGATATTACCATTGTATGCAAATGTTGAAAAGAATGATTGTTTAACATATTTAGGATTATTGGTTAGCAAATTATTTTTAAAAAACATAGCACATATCATACTCGGGTCATAAATCATTACCAGTGAAATATTTTCCAAAATACCAGCATCTTTCATTTTTTAGAGAAAAAATGGAGTTTATTTTGTAGAAAATCACAGTTTTTTAAATAGAAGATATTCAGCATTTATTCCTACTCTTATTAGCCAGCTTAGTTCTCTACAAAACTTGTGCATATTTACATGTATACTTATTGATAAGAGTGCAGTTTATTTTGCAGACTATTAGATTTTATCAAAGCTTTTTACATATGTTCTTCTCCTGTTAGCAAGGCTATATATCTTGCAGGTGCATACCCTTTTTCAATTTTCACCGAGTGCGCTTGCATAACGTAACCCTGCATGAATATACACACCGGGCAAGAATTTAAAGTTTTATTTATTACTACAGGGGAAGTCATCGTATATTGAGGAAATTAAATACTTTGGCAGCAGCTATTTACACTATGTTCACCTTCTCTCACCCTCTCTGAGGAAAAGGGGGAAATTATTTTAATGTGAATGCTTCAAGAAACAGGATATTCTGGGATTGAAATTTGGCAAAATTAGCAAGGAGGAGAAAAGACCTACACACAGGGAATATTAAAGTAGCATTAAGGCTGAGACCAATTGTACCAGAACTTTGCAATTTGAAAATGGTCAGATACAGTTATTATGTAGGTCAAAGTAAGGTGGTTTGAAAATGGTCAGATACAGTTATGATATTGGTCAAACTAAGGTGGTTTCATGTTTTCTCTTTAAAAAATTAGATCCCAATCTAAGTAGTGACTCTGTTCATGGTTCTAGTTACAAATGTCCTTTTCAGTAGCCTGATTTTACATGTTATATCTGTAGACCAGTTTATGAAATCATGTGCAATTTCCGGCTTGGTTGAATCTGGAGAATTATTTTTGTACGAGTCTATTTAATAAAAAGTCTTGAGTAATATGTAAAGCAAGCCTGCAGTGTACATGTACAATACATTTATTCAAACCAAAGTGCAACAAGGGCTTGGTTTTTGGTTAGTAGAGTATTTTGCACTTTAAACTTACAATGCATACCAGTATATGTTATTAAGTATTCATATGGCATAGACATGCCCTTATTCAATAGTTTGATAGGTCTACGTACTGTACAAAAGCTATGGCAGTACCCTTTTCTGAATGTCATACTGAAAGTTGAGAAGACCACTGAAGGTTACAGGCAAAACACTGAATTTAAAGATCCTGTTTCTGTTGCATTATATTATATTTTTTGGAGAAATAACAGATTATCTCAACAAAATGCTGATTTCCAGCCTGTAGTATTACCGTATTACCAACAGTTTTCTGATAAAAGTTGACAGCTCTAGGTATTTGTTTTAGGTCACAAATGAGTTTCAATGACATGCAAGATGAGGCTTGAATTATAATCTGATCATAAATGAACTTGATTTTTTTGGATGAAATATTGCATTTTTATTACATTTTTGTTTCTCTCCTTTTTTAGGAATTCTTAAAGAAGGAGTTCAGTGATGAGAATATCATGTTTTGGATTGCTTGTGAAAAGATGAGCAAAATCAAGGACCACAAAGAGGTAAAACAACATGATGATATTTAGTTTTTACTAACATCTTGAAAAGTTGTCAGTAAATCAACTTTTTGCCAAATACATTACACTCCATGTCCTACATCTTATTGAACAACTGGGCCCCATTAAAAAAAAAACTTGTCATCAGTGAAAAATGACAGTGTTTGTTATAAGCTACCGAAATCCTTGCTTCTGATTGGTCACTGATTTTTGTAATTTTTCATTGTAAAAAAGGCTTTATGAAATGGGTCCCAGATTCGTAGACCATTGTAATTTTGTCTAAACTGTTCCAGTTTTAGTCTTTGGGAACTAAGTTCATCAGAAAATTTAATTGTATTTTTCCTGGGTTTTTTTCTTTGATGGTTGAATTTATTGATAAATTCTAGCTATTTCTTATGCTACTGAGATGGAGCTGGATAAAAGGCTAAATTTGAAACTTCAGTTTATTCCAATGAGATTCTTATTGGGTAACACAGAACCCAATCAGTTCAAACCAATCAAAATTGTTTAAGTAGAAGGAGTCTCAATGAAATTAGATTTATTTTTATCAGAGAAACTAAATTTCATCACTTCTACCGTATCTCTATAGCTTCAAAGGACAGCCGAGGAGATATACACGAAACATTTGGCGACCAAAGCACCTATGCCGGTCAACCTAGACAGTGGCGCACGGTCCTTGGTTGAGGGTGCCATGAAGAACCCAACGCCTGAAATGTACAAAGTGCAGCAACAACAGGTATGTCAAAGGTTAAAAGTCACCGCTATTGAAAATGCAGTCAAACCTGTCGTATTGGAAAGTTTCTCACAAAACTGTGATGAGTCTTGGTTTTATCATCATCCCCTTGAAATATGATGTTGATTTTGTAACACACATTTCAATTGGATGTAGGCGACTTTGTATGTGGGACGATTTGTGAGGAATTGTCCCCTTGTGACATATTTCAAATGGATGGAATCACTTTGTTGCATGCGATTTTCATTCATATTTGATGTGATTTGACATTCAATATCCTTCATATTAGTGTACATGTGATGTAATGTACATTTTTGTGTCACCAAATAAGATTTGCCAGTCTATCCTTTGCCTATATGCATCATATTGTATTGTCCAAACTTTCTGCTGCCTCGTTGTAAATGTTTTGTCACTGGCTTTGTAAAAGTTTTAAAAGGGTTATGTCCCTAATCTGCTTTATAAAAGGCAAGCACTGTTATTGTTTGGACACTTCAGTTTATGTCCCTATCTTTTGAACAACAGAGCAATATTGCATATATCTGTGTGTCAGTAGACTTTATATCACAACAATAAATGCCTTTCAAGATATCTGTGCCAACAAATTGCAATCGTTTTGTTCTCGCTTTTCCCTTCCGTGTCCTCCATGGCTAGATCAATCATTTTTCAATAGGCCTATTCATCATTCCTGTTTATCATTGTTTCCTGCAAGAAAAGATTCAATCATAAAATTAAATTTAGTCTGTTCCCAATGAACAAAATGTTCATCAAAGTACGGCAGGCACTTTTCATTTTTCATCAATAACTATATTTACTCAAATTAACACATTTTCAACCAAACCTAATTGAAAGAAAAGAAGAAAAATCTTTAATCAGTGTCGCATGAAATATTGTGTACTTGTAAAAAGCAATGAGTTAATGCATTAATACAGGAGTGTAGATATAAATGCACTGTTGAATCTCTTGGAGAAAGGATATGAACTGAATTCCTCACAGACAATAGACAATTTTGCTTGTCTGTGCTACTAGTTTAATGGATTAATGGATACATGAAGCATCGTGTATTCAAGGCATATCGCAATTTCTCCAGCCAGAACACATATTTAATTCTATTTCGTTTTACCACATTACAATTAGTTGTCAGTCCTAGAAGTGCAAAATCACGTAAGTGTGCAGACATTAGTTCTCCATGCGCATACATACACAAAGGTGACGGAAACTAATCCCAAGCAAAATAAGGCCTAGTAGTCCGGAAAAGGAAGTACAGCCTTCAGCTTGACATCCAATACCATTGTCCATTATCATTTTATACATACAGTACTGTTATGGAGATATTCCTCGGACCACTTATAGTGAAAGATATGTATTGGATTATGATATCGTGTTACCATATCTTACTGTAGCTCTAAGTGTATTATAACTATGACTGCCGAGCACCAAATTTACTATATCATCACCAAGATTTATCAGAAATCACTGTATGATATATATATATATATGTATATATATATATATATATCAGGTGCACAATAATATTTATATTTAATGCAATGCTCCAAATATAATTTAACTTGCTTTTAAAAGGAAAATAATATAGCAGTAGAGAAAGATATTTCATATGTTATGATGAATTATTACTTATTTATATTAATATATTCCTGCTTTAGTTGTTATTCCTGAATCTGCCAGCTGAACTGTTAGAAGATGATCATTTTAATTTTGAATATGAATAATCATGAATACTTCAGTAGTATGCACTACTCACTCAAATATTTCATCTAAATATGTAGTCATGAAACTCATTTGGGATTGTCTTGGCACATACATGATTGTCTATAGACATGCTGCATTCATTTCTAGTAATTAAACATTGCTTTGGCCTTTGCATTCATTCATGGTCTCATTAGTTAGCTGAAAAGTTCCTATATTTCTTTCCACATTTCTAAGTAAATAATAAGGAAATGCTTAGAAGTGAACCTATGAGTCAGATCAGTATGCACGAATGAAGGAGAAATCATTCAAATAAATGCCAAATTTCACTTTATCCTGTAAACTAGATTTGTTTGCACACAACTGATACAATGAACAATTTTCTTTTACAACCTTATGTCATAAATCTTAAAAGTTTATTTTTTTTTAATAATTAAAGCATTAGAGAACAGGCTTTTTGTATTAACATGATCATAGGTGATATTCATGAAAATTCAATGTTCATAAGAATATGTTAATGCCAACCACATCGGGAGAAGCGGCAAAGAGGGCAAAATAAGCAATCGTTCAGCAACCAGGGCTATATGTGATAACTTCATAGGCAGGGCCCACACCACTCTTGTAGATTATACATTTAGATACCAATTGCTTTCAAAGTAAGAAACTGCATTGGTCCATGGGAAAACCATTAAGTTCAGGCTAAGCAATTGAATATTGGCTTGCATTAGAATGGCATCTTGAAAATGTACATCATGATTGCGCTTGCAAGGTAATCCCATTCCTTAGGGCAATCTCGGGTCACAGTGCAGAAAGAAAAACGTTTGATGTATTGGATGTGAAATTAATTACTTTACCTTTAAATATCTCAATGTATGAAGTTGTCTACAGATGACAAATGAAAGCATTACTTTCACTTGTAGTGAAGGTAATGTATGAGTTAATTGTTTGAGTAAAAAATAAAAGTTTTTAAGTTTTTAAGAGATTAACATGCTTCAGAAAAAAACTATAAGAAATTTCAGGTGAGGATATTACTTAGTGCCCTGAAGTTGCATTTGTATTTATTTGTTAACGTGTATCTGTTAAAATCTCATATATTTATTTTACTTTTTAGGAATGAATGTTAATTTTCATTACCTGAATATATCAAATTGTATTTGATACACATATGTATATATATATATATATTTTTGCACACTCATGCCCTGGTAGAATATATATTGCTGCACTATAGTACACAATACAAGCAGGCTTTTCACTATCTCTCTTTTTAATATTTTATCAATCCATCCTTTCTTCCCTCTAGATCTTCAAGCTAATGAAGTTTGACAGCTACTCTCGCTTCCTCAAGAGCAAGCTGTACCAGGACTGTGTCCTGGCTGAGATGGGTGGCCTCCCCCTGCCCATCAGCCTGGAGAAGGTCCCCACTGCGGACTCTGAGCCGTCTGCAGGAGACCTTGAGGACAGCGGTGGAGTTCATAGTGGCAGCGGTGGGATATCCAGTGAGAGCAGCAGCTACGAGAAAGGAGGAGAGAAGAACGGAGGAGTGACGCTGGGAGGAACGGTCAAGGATAGAATGGAGAGGAAAAAGAGTGGACCCAAGAGAGATACTAACAGGGTGAGACAGAGTTTTGGGGTGGATGAGTGTCAGTCACAATAAAAAAAAAAACTGTTAAATCTTTAAAAAAAACATTAAAATCGCTTTTAGGATTGTTTGACATACACTGTAACACAGCAATGTTTGCAAATTTTGTGAGTGGGTAAGGTTTACGAAAGCCACAAAATGATAGAATCACAACTGAACTTGACACTGCAATCAATTCTTGCTAATCACGAAAGTTTTTTGCAGTGAACTTTGCTGTCACTTCTATTCACAAATATTTTTGTGCCGCAACAGTTTTCTGTTTTACAGTACTCCAGCTTCAATCGCTCCTCTGCAATTTTAAATACTTATCAAGATCTAACTATCTTCAACTTTGGCCCTGTCTGTGTACCTAATACTAACTTGCAATATAATTGTAAACCAAGCCCTCCGAGAGTAAATGTCACCAGTATAAATATTGGATGACCTTCTTTAATCACCTTTACTGGCACTGTCAAAGTCACTGTTACTTATTTCTTCTTCTTCTTCTTCCATTGAAGTACATCCATCTAAAAGAGTATTTGCGGGTTGGCATTCTCTCTTCTGCTTTATGGTCCTAAAAGCTGCTTCACCTCTTTTGCCCATTTTTATGTAAGAATCATCTTTCCAAAAATAGGCCTTTAAATCTTCAAATTGGCCACACAATTCAAATTGAAAGTCATTGCATTCTCATACATGTTAGAAAAATGTCAACATATTTGGTTTCAGGTACACAAATCTTAATTAACGTAGTGTTGAGGCAAGAAAAAAAGTCTACTTACCAATTTATCAAAAGGAAGCTGATTATTTAGCCTTTTCTTTGTTTATTTTGGGTGAAGATGTGAAGTTAAACTTGCACTAGGGCAGTGCTACATTCTGTATTCTCTGTGGGTTAGAGTACATGTATAACCTCCCTCTCTTTTCCTATAACTTCTTGTTGCATTGCTATACAGTGTGAGCTTGCCTCTTATACATTTGTGTACTTAATAATTACTAATGTGTAGATACAATTGGACTTATCGCATTGCAAATTAGGTTTTGTGTGAAAGATGTATATATTTATGTATATTATAAATTTAAATGAATTAGTGTGTGTAAGTAACCATGCAGTTTAAAGCATAGAGAATTTTAACATTGAAATGTTCCTTACATTCTATGACTTCATCTGAAATGAACACCAACATTCCTTGAAAAACTGCAAGATGTATATACAAGAATAAGTACCGGTAGATAAAACTAAATCATGCAAAAATACCAGTCAAATCGACCAACAATTGACTGCCTCGTGGTTAGCTTGGTTTCTTTTTGGTAGCCTTCTAAAAGATAGATCACTACTTTCCTGTTTGTTTCACAAGTTTATAAGAACTCATTCATATGCAATTTTTTACATTCCCCAGTTTCACTTCAATAAGTGTGTGTGTGGGTGTGTGTGTTAATCTGTGTTTGGCAGAAAGGCAGTACATGTAGATTTCCTCTGGTGCTATATTAGAAATCCCTCTGACAATACCCTTCTGCTTGGCAACAAAGTTGTTTTGTCAAGGAATAGATAGCTCGGGCAGTACAGGTCTTTCTGACTCTCAGTGTAATAAAATATCTTACAAACTAGAAATGGAATTCATATCAAAACAAAAGTAATACTTCTAGTCATTTTTATCTTTCATTTTAGAGCACTGATAATACATTTCTGTTGAATTTCTAATTGAAACAGTTTACAAAAGATGATAAGAGACATGTCTGCACTATAATCTTACTCGTTCACTCACATTTACAAAAAAAATGTATTTGATATTGTAATAACTGTGAGGCATGGTATCTAATCAAAGTGTGGCATACATGTGTATGCATGAAGAGGGAAAATGATTAACGCAAGTGCACTTAACGTTTCCCGAAAAATGGAAATCCTGAATGTTTCTTTTGTCTTGTCAATGCACTCACTAATGATTTGACATGTTCTTCTCTCCTTTTTATTTTTTGTCTGCATTGCACTGTCTTTTTTAACTGCTGCAATCAGACCTTTAAGAAAAGGCACATGTTTATTAAAAAGGTATGAAGGTTATTAATGTTTGTCTCCCATACAAGTAACTCTACTTGTAAAGCATGCTTTGAAGTTCCAACTGGTGTGAATTTGTTCAGCTTGCTTATACAAATCTTGATGCTTTTATACCTTCAATCAATTTCTATCATCATTATGAAGCAAGTGAAATCATTATTTGCATATCTTGTTTATATCGTTTATTTGATTTTCCTTGCCAGTTGGATGGTCATATTTTACTACCGGTATTCTGTGTTTATAGCGTGTTTTAATTGTTTCCTTTTTAGGGGGTACCACTGTTTTCACACATTCAGGCTATTGGAGTACAAATGTATGCATAGGGTATAGAGGTAGTGGGAGTATTAGTATGTTTGTTGCACACAGCTATACAGCAACAACAAAAATGCTGCCTCTGGTTGCATAAGATATAAATGAACTGTCAGTATGTTTAGTAATGAGGATTTCTTAGCACTGTATTGCCTGCTGCGATATATATCCCCCAGTAAAGAAAGCAAATTCATTCCAAATCAAGAAAAGAAAATTATGTAAGAACTAGTCGTAAGCCGTGTAAAAGATGCATAGGATAAGTATCAATAATTCTCTCTAGTTTCACTGTATAACTGCTTTTACTTTCTCATTATTTGTGTATTTTTGTCACCTTTGTTCATTTTGTTTTGGTTCTATTTTTGTGAATTCTCTCATGTAAACTATCACTTTCTATTTCATGCAGGTGTAATAAATGGTGTTTCTAAAAAGATTAGTTTTTGGTTAATGGTTCTGTTTGACCTTTCTCTTTCCTTTGATAATAATAATAATTAATCATTTTTTCATAGCGTTTGATATAAATGTTTATATTAGAGCGCTTTACATCAATTTAATACAATACATGTATATTTAATATCTTTTAATCACTATCACTTTTGAGTAATTAGTATAACACATTTTCTAACATTGTTCACAGAATCATATTGCTTTCTTTCTTGTCTTTCCTGTTTTCTTTCACATTATGATCTCATCAGTCTGCAGGAACTATTTCCTGATGGCCATATTGCTTGTTTTGTTAGTGGCGATTTCACAGTGTACTTACATAATTCTTATAACGCTGAATGAATTAAACCGATAGTACACAAATGTAATCTTGTGTGTAAAGATGACCAATCACCTTAAATGCACACACTCTTGGCTCTGTGCCTCCTTTTTCTCACGATAACACTTCAGGATATAAAAGTACTTTTTATGACCCACATTTGATATCACAGCACCTATCAGGAAACTGTAAATATCCTGACCGATAACCGATAAGAAACATGTATGAGCTGTGTGTGTTGCAGTAAGGGTTAGTGAGAGTTGATGGAAGGAAAAGGGATTGGTATGAGTAGGCTTGAAATAGGTATTTCAAGAATATTTTCAAAAGATTATGGGGTGTATTTGTGTGCAATGACACCCTTTGTGATAGAGAGTTCACTGTTGTCAAGGTTACTCAAATGTTGGACTTTTTTATTTTTCTGGTCTTGAATGAATTTTAAGAATGGTCAAATTATAAAACATGTTGAATTCGATCTTAATCTCATGGTTAATACCAGCCAGTTATGCTACAGGACTGTTTGTACCAGCAAATTTTGAACATAATAAGTACCACACTTATTGAAAACAAAAAATACTAAAATTCCCTAACACAAATATGATCATATGGGGCCACCTATTCTCAGTGTTGTCGTCTGACATCGGCCTACTTGAATTTTTTTCATATATGCTTAATACTTGACTATTTTACATTTTCAGTCGGGTACCGGTAGATGGGCTAGATGCCATTTAGTTTTTGTTTTTAACGTTAGTTCTGTGTGAATTTCAGTAAAATACGAAAATTTGATTCAATCTCTTGCCCCTCTCCAGTGTTAGCATATATACTTATCATTTGTAATTGAAACTAAAATGTTATTTAGTTGTTACATACTGACAATGAGAATCGTGATGTCATTGGAGTTTAAAACCCTCAGTAAATGTAAGATGATTAATTCGCAAAGATTTCAGCTAATGCTTTTTATGAGTTTTATGATAGCTAAATTATTAATCTCGGTTTCAGAGATTTAATGCTGGCAGAGGGTCATTTTACCTTGAGATTTAGACACTGCCTTTATCAATTTTAGTCAACAGATACACTTTTTTAAAGATAGTGTTATTTTTTTTTAATTATTTTTCAATTTCCTCATTCAGATGCTCAATGTGATCATTGTTTCTTTCTCTTACTCTGCACCTTGTCATGAAAAAATAAATGATGGTAATATTGCACAGCAAGTATATTTACAAACAGTTCCTGGTAGCATACCATTTCCAATGCCATATGGATGTTATAGATGTTAGTAATATGAATTGCATATTCGATCAATTGTTTGGGGGGGGAAAAAAAAGGTTCTTAGAAGGTGTGGACAGCAGAATTTAAACATCAGATTATATCCAATGTGACCTTTGACCTCAGGAAGGAAACTGAAGGGAGTGCAAGTGATATGAAATGGATGAAATAAGCAAAAAGTGAGTTCAGAGAGAGGTAAAGAAAGAGAAGTGGAGAATGTGAGAATAAGAAAAGGAGAGGTAGCCAGCGTGTGATATCCTGTGATATCCTGTTAAAGGAATATAAATTATTGCTTTATATCTGAAGAGGAAGTATCTCAATTTGTGGTCCAGGCTTTGTAAAGTGGTTTGTTTGTTTCATTTTTTTGCGGTAATCCACGTTCTTACCTTTTAGGTGAGGGCGTATCCACGACAGTCGCAATTGTTTCATTGATTTCAACAATTTTTATTGATTCTACTTGTAGATTTCAGACTAGATTTGTTTTGCGTTTATTTCTTATACTTTTCTGCTTTACCTGCTTTTTCTGCTTTGGCTGTTTTCCATTTTTCATTTTATTCAATGGTATGATAATATTGTTTTAAATTACAGTCACTAGCAGAAATTGAATGCGCTTTTATGATTCATCTATTAGTACAATATAACCTGAAACTTTTATTTGCAAGTAGTCTAGATTTAAGAAAGTTTCTTGCTGCAAAATGGCAGATGTTGAAATTTGTAAAAATCTTTTTTTTTATATATAATTCTGTTTTAGCCATTTTTACCCCTATTTTCTATATAATATGACATCCTTACTGTTTACTGATGAAAAAAAAAAAAAAAATGTTGCTGCATGCAACAGTCTAGACTTGCATACTAACACTTGCATATAGAAACACAGAATGTTAGGAAGTATTGTGAGGTAATAAATAAAATTTACTGGTATATTCAATATATACATTATTCTCTAAACTTGATTGGAAGTGCGTGTATAAATTGTAAGTTATAGGGATAATGTCTGCATTATTCATGAACAGTCGATGACAAATCAAAGTGAAAACTGGTATTTGATTTTCCTCCTTTCTTTCTTTCTTCAGAATGGCATCCCTACTGAGAAGGAGGACGACGGCCAGGAAAAGAAAAGAAGCTCCATACTGCCCTGGAGAAGTGAGTCTATATAGCAATGTCATTCCTTTCCAAATGATATTATACCTTTAAAAACTAAAGAGAAGGTTGAGTCCTGGGAAGAGGTGAAAAATGATTATGTGAGCATTATCATTCTTATTATGCAAGTGTGGAAGAACATCAGATTAAATATGTTCCCTGAAAAGCATCTCTCTTCAAATGCCTTTAAAACTCATTTGTGTGAAAATAGTAAAATTTAGCAGTTCAAATTTACTTGAAACCTTTATCCCAATAGACCAGACACATAGCATGAAAGCAACTTGTTGCCTCTTTGAATATCAACATTTTCAAAAAGATATGTTTGAAATTATGTTTTGTTTATAATGTTGCTACCATAACCTTTAGCTCTATGATCGTCTATGATGAAAATGAATCAGGTAATGAAAACATGACAAAGTATGTCTGGTGCCATAGAAATATGGAGTTAAATGCACATTAATATTTTCACACAATTGTTGTAGCTTATACTTATAATACTTTCTAGTAAACATTACGTGACGTCCATGGCGCTTATAAGTTTCAATGATCCAACGAGAGTAATGCATCATACCTCTTTGTGTCACCTCCGTTAATGATTAGCGATTATTATATGTCCTCCCAATGCCTAGACATCTAATCATAAATCATGAAACGTTTGATGCTGCAAAGTCTGCCTATATAAGGTCAATTCACTGACTACAGTGATGTCTGTTGTTTTATGTCTGACGTCCTTGATATACTTAACAAGGAAATAAATGTTTTGAATGTCAAAGGTGTTCGATAACAAGTTGTATACCAATATGACATTTCGATTTTAAACAATAATGAACTTATGATGTTGGAGGCTTTGTGACTTGGCAACAACATTGAGAATATTGATAGAATAATCCTATTTTGAATAAAGAGCACAATAATATTCAGAGAGAAGAAAATGGAGGCTATGTTTCCTAGTGACAGTAATGAAAATAATGATAATAATAATAATAATCTGGATTTGTATAGCTTAATCCTACCATATGGTCACCATCAGGGCATGTGGCTATTACTACGACACAAAAGCTTTTGTCATCGTCCCAGGTCCCCATCTCTCTCCTGGGTATGGAGTGGCAAATGTAGATAAATGCCTTGCCAAAAGACATAAGTGCTGTGTCGGGTATCAAATCCACAACCTTTGCATTTCAAGTCAAGTGCTTAAACCACTCGACTAGTTTGAATATATCACAATGTCCATGGTTAGAAGTTAAGTGCACATTGTATGATTCAGTCATTCAGAGAGGTAAAAAGTGTTTTGATTCTGCAGAAGCTGCCAAGGCATTCATGTGAATCACTGTAAATTGAATTGTTAAGTGAAATGCAATCATTATCTACTGAAATTCTTAGGATACAAGTTATTTCCAAAGATTGGTATGCAGGATAATATTAACAATTTTTCTTATGATTTTTTTTTCTTTGCAGATAAGACAAAGAAAGTTAAAGATGTGGATAAAACAAGTAAGTAATTGTAATTGTCCCACATATGGATATCTGTGTTTGTTGTTTCTGAAATGTGTAAATATGATGATTAAGCCAGCTTTCGTAATTTTGTTTGCGACAACAAACTTAAAATACAAAGGATTCATATTTTAATACTACATGTACTTCCACTTGCACCACTACATCATGTACATGTATGCAGTCTAACTGTTACCTCTCAATGCAAAATTACATTCCAAGAACTCAATATTATAATCACCTTGAACTTGAAGTGTATTCCAGGATATTTTAAGAATAACAGGTGGCCTGTTTGTCATCCAAGTTCAGTATTCTTTTTTAGCCCCTACCTTTTTTGTCTTGTTCATTTGGTGGTATTCTGGCCTCTGAGTCATTCACTAAATGCAGGGGGAGATGGACAGTGAGGCCTGTTGCGGGTTTCTACACTGTCTGATGTATGTCGATCCCCACAATGTCAAAATAGAAAGTGCACTACCATTGATGCCTCCTGTGGTAAACCCCCATCCCCCCCCCCCCCCATAACAAAATGACGCGGCAAAGTGGAAAGCCATATTGAAGCATAGTGTGTTTCTCATTTCTATAGTGTATATTTCATTAATACAGAAATCCCTGGATATGCTTAAAGGTACTATGTCCCATTTGCAGGTTAAAAAATGAAAAGGTTAAATTCCAACGGAATTTGAAAGATAATACTAATTTAGAACTTCACTCCGACAAAAAAGTGCTTGAAAATGTCTTTAAGTGGGAAAATAACTCCCATTAGTTGTCGAATCGACTTTAGTGATTGCAATCCATTTAGTAATAGTCTGATTTTTCAGACCCTTGTACTGAATGGTCGTATGTTTTGTGCTGCGCAAAGATGCAATCATTTTTAATTTTAGCCATTACAAGAAGTGAGTTATTGATGTAGACAAATGCTCATGTACCCTTTTCAGCTCATTTTCTGTATGTTATTACCAGAGAAAGAAAAAAGAAGTCAGTCAGTCACTCACTCAATAGTGTCTTACAGTGAGGTCTAGAAAGTAAACGGGTTTACTGCTAACTTATAGGACATACGTGACGTATTCATAATTCCTGCAAAGTTTTACAGAATTTGGTGTTGGCTGCGAATGGGACATAGTACCTTTAAGGGGCCTACCATGTATATATATACATGTATATATGTATATGTGTGCTTGTGCAGCTAAATTTTTAATCCCTGATTTGCATCATATTTACATATGTAAGATAAATGAGATTTTTCCACAACCTGGTTTACAATGACATATGNAGATTTTTCCACAACCTGGTTTACAATGACATATTGGCTTTATAGCCTTTGCGGGGGAGTTTTTTGTCCTTGGATGGGCCGGGAGGGGGGAAAGAGGGAGCTGGCCCCGTTTATGGGAGATCTACACCTTCTAGAGCGTGACAACTGTTGTTTGTCAACTGGTGCTCTCGAATATCATAAAGCAATCAATGACAGAATGAGATTCATGCATTACTTAGATATTTGTTCCTCCTTGAAGGAAAAAAAATCAATCCATTTATACAGAGTTATTTAGAAGGAAGAAAAAGATACATGTGAGAAGCATTTTTCTCCTTAAAAAGGAGATCATATGGATTTGAATTTCAATTATATGTTCTAAAGCATTTAAAGGTATATTCAGGCCCCAACTGATGCCCTTCGGGAATTAAATAGTATCTTGAATGCTACATAGAGCAACAATTCATATTATCATTCATGTTCTACTTTGTAAATTTATTTATGTTTTCATGAGTGTAAGCATTTTAACACTTTTGAATATCACTTGCTTCTACATTGCCAACATAATAATTTCTTTGCTAATACATGTAGCTGATATTTTCCCCCATCTTAACATTTAAGTACACTTATACAAGTAATTTTGATTGTGTTTTTGTTTGTTTGTAGGTTCTTGCAACGAGGATACAAGTGTGAGCAGTCGTCATAGCTCAGTGACCAGCAGTGATTTCAGACCCGCTGGGGACAAGGTAAAGTCTAGAAAACACTTGGGACAGAAGAGAAATTAAAGACTCATCAATTTACATTCCAAGTTGAAAAACCAACATACGTTTTGAACATTGATTAGTCAAACTGGGATTTAATTAGTATGCATACTTTTCTTGAGAGAAGAATCTGCACAAATTGCATTTTCAGGTGATGTAGATTGGAATCTTTATTAATAGTTTGAAATTATTTCCCAGCAGTTTGTTAATATTGTTATCGGGGCAGCGCCAGGAGCGTCACAATGTGACGGACATGTGCGCTATATAAGAAGCCACCATTATTATTATATTATTATTATTACTGCTTAAACAAATGATATGTATTTGTGATTTGATTTTAAAATGCTATACTGGATCAAATTGTTTTTGTTTCTATCTTTATCTTGTCGCCTCATTTTCAACCTCACACCATCTATTTCTTATATTGTCCCCCCCCCC
>BEXV01002505.1:28452-42310 GCA_003118195.1 Hemicentrotus pulcherrimus
CCCCCCCCCCCCTTGAAAAAAATCCTGCGTACGCCCCTGCTGTGAGTCAAATATAACTGCTCACATCTCAGTCAACTGGGCTGTAGCCCTTCATTATAATTACTACTGAAGTCTCTTATCTTCATTCCCTGATTACAATACTGTACGCGTGTATACTTTTTTCTTTTCCAGTTCTCCAGAAAGTTCCATTCTCTTTACTTCTGACTCTGTACTTCTCTCTCCTATTTCAAATAAAATCCACCACTTAATTGTTTTTACTCTCTTCAATATCGTATACCACATTATCTGTGTTGACATAACGTTTTGACTTGTTTCCATGAGAAGGTCTAGCTCGCGACCCTCATTTACTGGGTACAAGCCAAGTATTTTCTTAACAATAATTAAAAGTGACCTTTCCGAAAAATGTGATGATAATGATTTTAACACCAGTCTTTTGTATGCTCTATAATACAATGTTATCACTGCAATCTAATCATATAGTATGTTTACATTTGGAATTGTCAAAGGTGAACAATCAAAGTCGATGACACAGGCCATCTAGATATAATCAAATATATTCATGTATGAAGCCAATTCTTTAAAGAACGAAGTACAATACATGCCGTGCAAGGGTTTACTGATTATACAACTGATTATACAATTATACAATATAACTGGCCAACGAATTGGGCACAATATAAGAGATGTCATCTATTGCCCGAATATCGGCTTTCTGGATTTTTTAACGAAATAAACCAGTGAAAAAGGAGAGCAAGAAAGACATGAGGCGTTTCTTGTATTGCATTGTTTGAATTACAAAGCATTTCTGTCTCATGATTTCACTTGTCGAAATAAAAATGAAAACAAGTAGACAACCTTGCTGTACGAAAATTCTAAATTACTCTTTGGATAAGGGGTGGGCTTCTTTGATGGTATGGAAATTTTCTTGTTGGTTCTAAAATGCATGCAGATTTATTTAAAATAAAATGTAAATTGTACAAAAGAAGAAATTCTAGAGAAACTTCCATTTTTGCGTTTAACTGGTCGCTTAGATTGACGCTCTGGCTGAAGTCGTGGAAGCAGTTCGTGGTCGAAACCTTGAGGTATACATGGACGGAGGAATACGGACTGGTACAGATGTCCTCAAGGCTTTAGCCAGAGGTGCCAAGGCTGTCTTTGTTGGAAGACCTGTCCTCTGGGGTCTAGCTTGTGAGGTAATGTAGACCAACAACAACAAAAACAACAAAAACGACCACAACAAAGATTTCTTGGAAGGAAAAGTAGACCACGTAGACCAAGAGGGAAACCAAGAACTGACTGGAGTGAAAGTACATTGCAAAGGAGAACTAGGTAGTAGAAACCAGAGATGATTGAGAGAAAAAATGTCGCAATTAACCTTCGAGTTCGGACAAGATACCGTGATAGATACAATAGCAAAAATAAACAACATCAACAAAACATAAATGAAAACACTTAATGACTGTGCATCGATGTGTTTTTTTCATTTTCTAAGTTACTTGGGGAGCAAATGAACTAGCTGTAAATCTCATGCATTTCTTTGTCTTTTTATGTATTCTGTATTATGGTTCATAGAATTACATAAATGTTGGGATAACACAGAAAATATTGGAACAAAGCTAGTGAGATTTTTAATACGTTTGCATCTTTTGCCATAACGACAATTTGCGATTTCATTAGTCCTGCTCGAAATAAACATCTATAACGTTTATATTTCAAAATTCATATAATTATCGTCTCACTTTTGTGTTTTTGAACGTGACTTGTGCATCATGTGCTTAATATGTATGTACAGGGGGCTGAAGGAGTAAAGGGAGTCCTGAACATACTTCGGAGAGAGCTTGAATTCGCAATGGGATTGTGTGGTGAGTCTTTTTTACGTTCTTTTTGTCCCCCCCCCCAACCGACTTTGTGTTATTCCTCTTTTTCATGCTTATAAATTCATGAATATATGTTCAGAAGAATAATATGTTCATATCAGATAAAGATAACCCTGAACTGGCAGGTTTATTTCTTTTAGACAAAACCATCTTAACATTACCAAACTATATCATCAGTTCTTTTTCTAGTCTCACTCTAGTATATTCATTAAACAAAAATCAAATAGCACAATTACAGAGTTTAAAAAAAATATAAACTATTCACATAATTATACAAATCAGGAACATTTCATAGAGTTAAAGTGTATATACTAAACACCAAGATCAAATCTTCACTGTGTGAAATGTAAAGAGCGGTTGATTTTCTTCTTAGCTATAACATATTCTAAATCTGTGTTTGATTTCAGCTGAGCCTTAAAATCCTCAATACTGAGAAGTTAGTTTTGAATTTGTTTACTCGCATTAACATATCATTTTATCATCATGTATACTAAACATTTTCTGAAAAATCGAGAGAGTAACATTTCCTATTATTCCCCCCCCCCCCANNNNCCAAAAAAAAAAAAACATGAATAAGAGATTAAGGGTCTTGGCTATAAAAAAAAAGGAAAAAAGGAGAATTCCTTTATTTTAAGCAAGAAATTGTTAAAAGCAATTGTCCTATAGAGTATTATAAAGTTGAATGCACGTAGGTGCAAAATTCACAATCTTTTTTTGATTTCTTACAGGTTGTCCTGATGTGGACTCAATACCGTCTGATATCGTGGTACCCCAAGCCTATTACAACATTCCAAGACATAAGCTTTGAAAGGGCTTCTTATAATTTTAAACTGAACCTGGTTTAACCGTGTATTTCAATTTTAATTATGCCGATATAAATTTGCAATGTCACTTGTAAAACATCTACATTAGTTCATTTATACATGTATTTATCATTTCGTTCTTTGGTTGAAATATTTGTACTAAATGTAGGAGAAATAACATCATTGTTAATAATAACTACAAAGTTAAAATCCTTATCAAGCTGAGATTAGCACGTTGTTAAGTTAACTTTTTGCCTCCTGCTCTACTCTTTCAAAATATTGTTCTGAATATTGAATCAAATTATTAGAAAGATCAATGCGATAAACTTTGATCGTAACAGCAACGAATTCTTGACTTTTGGTCACGATTTACAGTCCATTTAAAAAAAAAAATATTTTCTTCATTCAAATTCATCCTTTTGCACTTGAATTTCGTCTTTGAAATCCGGGAACGACCAAATGTTAACAAAACTTTAGTCATATACAAGTAATGTATAATTCAAGTTGGTCAATGTGCAATCCATTTTCGGCCACTGTTATTTCATTCGAATTCGTCTTTCTTGGCGTTCCACTGCATATTGTAATGTTAAAATTCGTGTTTGTGCAATCAGTATCTTGGTATCAGTCGTTATGAATCGTAGTTATCCTAATTATTCAAATGTAATGAAAACCCCATTCCTTTTATTTATTCTTTTTAAAAAAAAAATTTCGACGTAGAATTCTTGATAATGATACTGAGAAAAGACTAAATCAAATTACAGAACATTCAAGATAAACGTAATTATAATGAATGTGTAAAATAACAAACAATAGGTTTCTTTCGCAAATAATATCGCTAGTGATATTCGTTTGTCTCGCAATGTGGTCAACAAGGAATCTAAAAGAAACACGACGTTTCGTGCGCTATCTGCAACACTTCGTCAGGTGATAAAAAACTAATGTAAGCAAGGGTCTTTTATACTTTACGGGAGGAACGGCGGAGCAGTCTATAATTCGATCGATAATTAGAACAATAACGCACCGCTCCGCCGGTTCTCCCGTTAAGTATAAAAGACCCTTGCTTACATTAGTTTTTTTCACCTGACGAAGTGTTGCAGATAGCGCACGAAACGTCGTGTCTCTTTTAGATTCCTTATTGACCACACTGCGAGACAAACGAATATCACTAGAGATACTATTTTCGATACTACATCCACAATTAGTAATATATTTAGCAATAGGTTTCTTTATTGACAACCAACGTCTACTTGGCTCGTTGTAGACTGGTATTATATTAGTAAAAGACCGGTTATATATTCTAATCATTGTGCTCGTAATGCTCTTAACAGTCCCTTAATTTAATATCCCTGTAATATTCAAAACTGTAAGTTTTTGTAAAACCTGAAAAACTATGTCACCACCATCACTGCAATCACCATAATTATTTGGTGTTATTTACCTGTGTCAATACTACTCATCCTGCAGTGATTGCCAGGTACCCATATTTTACAACTGGGTCAAGAGAGACAAACGTGTTTAGAGCACCTTGCCCAAGGACCTCAGCCCATGGGAGGATTGAACCTCTGACCTCTCGTAAAAGAACCTTCAACAATACACCACAGAGGTCCACAGGGTACCATCAAAGAATAAAACATCACATTTCAGCCAAGATAGATCGATGCATTCATAACATTTAATCAGAGAGAGAGAGAGAGATTAGGCAGTTGATAATGTAATGTACAAATACAATGACCAACAATATCATAGAAGATGTACATGTACGACTAAATGTTGCTTTCAAAACCTGAAAACGATGAGAAAATTTGTAGTAAAGTAATAGTTAAATAAAGAGCAGTCAAAGTTATTAGGACTTCAGATCTTGATCGATAATGTATATTTTGTCTGTTTCAGTAATGTTAAAATATATATAAATAAAACGAAGAGGAAAATTATGCTCATTTTTCATATTCCATCTCTCACTTTTCTTTTACCGTACCCCCAAAACAACAACTAAAAAAACAGAAGAAAAACAAACAAACAAGAGCAAGCTACGACAACAAAATAAAATAAAAGTGGGTAGACAAGAATTTGGTGGGGCTCGATACTAAATGTGCAATAAATTTTTGATTTTGATAGTGTTGGAGTCATATAGAGTTCTCAACATAAGAACGCATTTTGGCTGGAGCTCAGTTTGTAGACAGACTAAACATAAACACTAAAATGATATCATATACATGTACTTATAAATATACCAACTACAACTTGAAATTAACCCACAACTTGAAGGAATGATTTTAAACACTGTACCGGTAGTTTGTTAAACATTAAGACATCTGAAACAGGGGCAGAAACATCAACAAAATGAAGAAGAAAAGAAATAAGCATTAACTGGTTACTGCAACAAAGAGAAATACACTTTATGACCTACCCTTGTAATTTGATGAGACCTGCATAAAAACTGCAAATTAATAAGTAAACGCAAACAGATAAAATTTCTTCCATGAACAGCAGAATGTACATTGTATTTGTAAAAATTCTTCACAGTGAAGCACTGGAAACACAGATAAGCATGAGCCCTTACAAATCGAGAGAAGACAATGCCAACAATATAGTCTGAATAGGATAAAACAATTTCATTTCACATAACGCATAATTAAAAGAAAATACATACATAATAATGCACTTGCATTTACTTGCACTTATATGAACTTGTATGAACATTTTTTACTAAATCGGGCAAACAAATAAGATATCTCTGCAAGAAAAAATGTTAACCATACATCATCCTTCTTTTGTGTTTTAAACATGGGAAGGGGAATAAATGCTATCACTTTACACTTTATTTTATTTTTTTAATTCAATATATCTTATTCTTGTTAGATTGACTTAGGGAGTAGAAAATTCTTGGAAGAAGCATCACATTTAGCAAAATCATGAATAAAATAGTATTTCATCAACAATATCTATCAATAAATTAATTTACTGTAAAGACATAGATTTCATAATTTTCAGTAATGAATAATTCAAAAAACGTACATGAACTAAGAGATAATATAATGTAAGTTCTAAAACAAATAACTTGCTATTACAAATTTTAAAAGATAAAAATGAACATCAAGTAACATAAATCCTATGCAATCATGCAATGGGAGCATAAATCAGTAATACCATATTCCATTTAGATTACCCATCTAACAAGGTATTATTTAATCCACATACGTTTTTGTTTTTAATGACATTAAATAGGCCACAAATCTATCCTACTATTAACAAATGCATATTGGAAAGCTTCACAAAAACAGCATTGTTTTGTTTAATTCTTTTTGAGAAGTTGTGCTTCTTCTTTTTGTCTGTTCTGGGTCCATTTCAAGATGCTTGACAGATATCTTGTCAAAGCCAGGGGGGTGTTTCACAAAGATTCTAAGTCAAACTTAACTCTAAGTCGGACTTAAATATTATGGGGAGCCATTTGTATCCTTATAATTAAATACATTCAAAAGCAAAATTCAATTATTTTAGACTTTTCATAAATTCCACATCAAGCACATGAAATCTCCCAAGATAATAGACAATATGAATGATTTGAATCAACATTTTATGCCTTTTAAAATAATTTTTACAAAATATTTTCAATGAAGCTAACAGCTTTCCATAATTGTTAAGTCCAACTTAGAGATAAGTCCAACTTAGGATCTTTGTGAAACACCCCCCAGGATGAAATAAATTACAAACACTCATCCTAATAACAGGCCTTCAAAGGTGGTTTTGCAAATGCAGTGCCACAGAGTAACTCAGAATGCAAAAGGGAAAACTGAAAAAATAAACTGTTGAAAATCAACATTGTACTGCATAGACAGAGAAAGTATAAACAGGTATACAGGTAAAAGGGTACCATGTACCAAATTATCCAGACACTGAAATTTTTGTTGGATTACAAATTTGTAATATCAATTATGTCTTTAGAAGCGATTGCATGTTTACTACACATCTGGAAACTCTTATAATACTGTAGCCCCCGTCTCATTACTAGCAAAAAGCAAGTGGAGAACAAAAAAAAAATCTGTTTTATGTGATACTTTTCTTTTTTCAAAATAGTTAGGTTTACTACCCCTCAAAGTTGCAATTTGTGTGTGCTAATGAAAGCACCACTTTCCATAGATCTAATTCAATCATGCATGTAATATAAATATAAGTTGTACATCAAATGAAAGAAAAGAAGCCAAGCTTTTCATACATGTGTATCTCATCAAGGAAATCATTCCTTATGATAGACAATTTCTGCCATGAATTCTGTTTTTTTTTTTTCTATCTGGGACACACTTTAGAAAAAAAGGTCTCAAAGCAGAAATTCTCCCCTGCCAGTACAGAATGAAATTGCAATTTATAATGGTACATAGGTTAAAAAAAGACAGCAACATTAAATATATGTTCTTCTTACCCATCCGCACTGTTTCATTTTTTTTTAAAACATACCATTTGATGATTTAAAATGGACTGGATTGAGCTTTACATATAATTTGGCAAAGACTATATGAACAATTATCCCTGAAATTGTGATCCTCATTTAATACAGGAAAAAGGGGAACATAGACTGTGACTTTCAATAACAATTGTATGGGTGCCATGGACCCAATATTGACAAAACAAATCATAAATATACTGAAGGAGCAACATGGAATTTCATGACATTTTTAACTTCCAGTATCCAAATACAATATTGCTTGCCATATCCTATTAGATTGATTTTTCAACATATATTTTTCAAAATTTAAATAAACCTTTAAAGGCTTGTTCACATATGCCGGGTCACTACATGCCCAAGGAAAAAGTGTTCAGAGTGTGAACAGGCCTTCCAAAACGATATCCAACTGAGTGAGAAAAGGTGATGTCTCTCGCCTGATAATGCCCATCTCTAGTCTAGTCAAGAGGATCTCCTTGAATCTATTCATCATCACTCTCTTCATCATCGGTGGTGTAATCAGAGACAGCACTGTCCTCAGCATCGTCCTCCTTCTCATCGTCGGAGATGTCCCACTGCGGATGGTGCTCCTCCACCTTCTTTGCTTCCTTCACGTCAACCTAGTGGTAAGCGAGTGATGGGGAAATAGTTTATTTAAAGGCCGTCTTTTCTAGTTTGGCCAGGAGGGATTAGACCACCCAGCGTGGTCACCAACAGGTGGGTATCTCATCAACGCAGCTCTCAATTAACTTTAGAAAAAGAGGATCATGGGGGACCAATGGGCACCGCTTAGGCATTATTTTCTGTATAGAGGGAGCAAGGAGCTATAAATAGTACAGTGGGGCTTTAACCAGTTGGATACTTTCTTTGCCTCTCTGCACTGTCGCTCGGTTCCCACACGTACAATTCTGTGTACAAATAACAGGCACCAATCAAAGGGCGGTTAGCTTTGCCAGGTTACCCATTTCCAGTCTTCATGATCTAGATGACAACCCATTTATCACTAGCATTGTTTAATATTGCACCAGAAACAGTAAAATAATCTTGGAGCTCTTTGTTTATCTTTCCAATGATAAGTAGACCTACAATGTGGCACAAGGAGATTTTATAGTGGCGTGTAAACAAAGTAATATATTAAAAACATGGCAGCATGAAGACTGAATCACGTTGGGTTTACAATGAAGTACAAATATTTGTCATCAATTGTTAACACAACTCTATTCATGATTGCTCGCTTGATGTCCTGCTGTTGGGATGTGAGTGAAAGGAAAGGTTCTCCAGGCAGGAATGGCAAGACAGTGCTATTTCATTGTCTGTGTCATCGCATTATTTCAACTGACAGATCCATAACGGTGATGAAGATGGGTATCCGACCAATGATAGTGGTGGTAGTGATTGATGATGATGTTGGTGGTGGGGTGACAATGTTAGTAATGGAGTTAATGATTTTATCGATGATGGTGTTAATTGTGATAATGGTGATGAAGATGATGTTAATAGTAAGCAAGATGATGGTGGTGATAATATTTAAGATGCTATGGAGTATGGATGTGGTTTTATAGGTACAGTGAAGATGATATGCGCACATACTACACTCCTCAGGGAGGGAGGGACCTACCTTGATTGATTTGATAAGATCAAAGTCCAGATAGGAGTCTGAACGCACACAGAGAGAGAACTGGTAATTACCCTTGGATGGGGCTCGGAACTGGAGTTGAACCTACGGATGGCAAGACAAAATCGGGTTATTAGCAAGGGTTGTATCAAAGGCTTAACGAAAAAGAAGAACCTTGACTCATGGCACTGCTGAGAGCCCGAAGGCTGTTGACTCTGAGTTAGAGTATACAGTTAACAACTACACTATTCATAACCTAACCAATGTCTGCAATTTTTTGAGTATGTGAAAAAATTATTTGTCTCAAATTTACGTTTCTTGAAAATGTGACAAATTAAAGCTTACATCTTAAAGTATTCAACAAAAGCCTTGATTAAACAAATCCATTTTTCATTCTTGGGTCACAAAAAAACCCACCAAATTTACAAATAGTTCAAATAATTTAGTTGTTGACTGTATCTGTTAATGCCCTTCTGGTTCTAAAAGAATAAAATAGAATAAACAAATACTGTTTAGCAAGAACACACCAGCAGGAGAGAGAGAGAGAGAGAGAGAGAGAATGACAAAAAGATCAACAGGAAAGGAAGGAAATCAGAAAGAGTGCATAATGCGAGGACAAGAGACAAATAACAAAGGGATAAGAGGGAGAGAGAGAGAGAGAGAGAGAGAGACAAAAGTACAACGACGGAGAGATCTGATGCATTTACCTCTTTCTTATTCTTGAGATCGTAGACCATGGTTGGTGATGTGACCAGCTTGTGTGATTTCCTATCAGCTATGTAGACCCACCACCACTCATGCTTCACCTGATGGACGATAAGGAGACACAACAAAAAAAAATACATGAAAGTAGAAATAACTTATGTCAAGATTCTTCTTCCAATGAGTAAAAGTGGAGGTGTCATGGTATAGTGGTTCATTCACTGGACTCTAAATCCAAGGGTTAAAGATTCGCATCACAGCCCGGTACTGAAGTCCTGTGGCAAGACGTTAACCCACATTTGCCATTCTCCACCCAGGTGTAAACGGGTACCTGGCAATTGCTGGGGTGATAATAATTACAGGGCCCTCAGGAAGTACATGAAAGTTGATGAGGCTTCCCTGGGTTAAAAAAATATATTTATTAGTACAAGTAGTACAAAAGCTTGAATGCACAAATTATCCATGTGTTTACAGGATAAAAATATCATGAGGGTTTTATGTTGAAAATTACTCTAGTTTCTTCTTTAATGTAAAACATATTTATAAAGCAATAGGTTCAATGTCACAGAGAAGGAGGGTGGGAGGGGGGGGAATTATGTATAGTGTACGTCAGGAAAGTCTTGTGTGAACTTAAAAAATATTCTCTACCATTTTGTTAATTTAGTCAATAGTTACAGTGCCTTACAAAGCCTTCCAAGAACAAACTGTGTAATCTAACTCTATAAAGGAACCAAGATGTCTCTGGAGTAAAGGGGAATAGGGGGAGAATTCAGAAGTCTCATGGGGCCGTTTATCGAACCGGTCATAAGTCCAACTTCTTGGACATCCAATTGAAATGTGTGTCAGAGAATTAGCATACATCTCTATGGTTTTGAGAAACTGGCCCTTGATTGAAACGTCATGAAAAGGGGAATGTGGATATTTACCTCTGGAAAGTAAGGTGAGTGAACTTCATGAGATTCTTTACTGATGCCTTCCAATACCTTCTCCTTCCTAGTCAGAGTAGACTGGAGCTCATCCCACTCCTCCTCATCCTCTCCAGCATCCTCGATTACCTCATCATCACTGAAAGGGTAAAAAAAGAGAGAGAACAAAAATTCACTTTTAAATTTGAAGAAAAAAAATGAATTCCATCATTACCTTGGTACATCATGGGAACTGTGAAAACTGTTATCAAAAATCAACACTCATCTAAAGGTCATGTAAAAAATTTCAATAAGAAGCCTCTAAAAACTTCCGGTCAAAATTTCCTTGATTTTAGAAAATAAATAGGGAGAAACTGAGCTGCTGTGAAGTTTTCAACAAATGAGAAGTAGAATTTTGTTTAGATACCATCCTAGAATGTCAAGTAACAATGATAACCTGCAATTCATACATGTAAATCCTACAAGGACTGTGCGTATATACTAGTCTACAAACAAGCTGTCTCCAAGCAAAGCGCTGAGATTAATGTGCCACAAGCCATCGGGTTATCGGGAGGAAGGGTCCTAGTGTAAGGGAGTGTATAGCTGTCATCTAGTATTCCTTGTAGATCTTTACACTATGATTCATCCAAAATCATGCATAGAGTACCAAATAATCTTGTAAATGTATCTCTCCATACGAGAACAACGTGAGACCATATTTTACATGCTTCTTTCCAGTTGCCCTTTTGCCATCAAAACTGTACATTAGCTTTAGAAAAATACTTCTGTATTAAACATCAGATTGTCTTTGGGCTGAGGGTGCAAGAATCAAGGTTTTGTTAGGGTATTTTTATTTATTTCTAATCTTTTGACAGGGTAGCCCATTCACCAACAAGTAGTGGTCTTCCATGAGGCCTTGAATGAACATATTTACATCGTTTATAACATTTATACAGAACAGTTACAAAAAAAATTCTCGTTTGCAAAATAAACATATATCATTAACCAAGTAAACAGTAATGGCAATAGGAAAATATAATTAATTTGCAAGTATGTGAATAAGTCATGTAATCATTACAGAACATGCACGTAGTGTATGTTCGGCAGAGCCATTCACAAATTACAACTTTGTTTAAACAATCTCTAAAATGAATTGACAAAGGAAGCCGTTCTCAACGAATTATCTAGCTTATTCCATTCAAATATGGAAGAAACAATTGGGCTACACTTATAACAATCAGTGTGAAATCTAGGCACACGTAAACATCCACTGTCTATTTGCCTTGTATGATGCTCATGTACATCATTAGGATTGATTAAGCCTACCTGAAGGTAAGAAGGTGCTAAGTTATGAACGCATTTATATATCATCATAACGCGACTTAACTCAAACCGCTTGTCTAGTGTCATCCATTTAAGACTTGTGAACAAATCAGCCGACGGTGTGTCATATGTCTTGTTCAATATTATTCTTGCGGCCCTCTTTTGAATTTTTTGCAGCTTAGTTGTATGAGAATGAAATCTGTTCGACCATACAACAGAGCAGTAATCTAATCGTGGCAACACTAGACTGTTATAAAGTAACAATCCTAATGTAGTGGAACCTCATTATAAAGAGCACTGATATAACAAGGTATCTCATATAACAAGTCGATTTTGCTTGTCACAGCTCTTTATATTCTTTTGAGTGATATTTACCCTGAAATAAAAAGATTCCTGATATAACGTGGTAATTTCTGTGATCCCAAGGAACTAGTTTTAACAAGATTCAACTGTACTAAAAACAGCATAAAATTGTTATTGAAGTAGAAGATAATCATAATGTGGGGAAAATAAGTACAAATATACACGTACAACATACAGCAAATGGATCAAAACACAACATTTTGCCATCAGATATCTAAAAAAGTTGGTAGAATGAGTTTGGTTTGATTGAATAATTACCTTGCAGACTTTTGGCTGGCCTCGTCATCGCTGTCCAAACCACTCCCGTTTTCATCATCCTGATCAACCTGCAAACAAAGAGGATGAAAACATAGACATGTCAAAGGTCATTCCGAAGCATGGAAAGTGACAGAAGCTACTAGTCTACATCATGGCTGCATCGACAAGTTTAATAAATTTCATGTTTCCAAAAAAAGGTCTAGGGACAAAAATTTGTGTCTTAAATTCATCTGTTATCTGAAAATGTGAAATCCACTAGATATAAATCTTGGTTTTTGCCTGACTTTGCACCAAGAATCATGATCTTAAGCTCTGATGTGGGCATAGTATGTCGAGAGAACACAGCTGTAATCCATTCTGGATTGGTAATCCTGCAGTAGAATGATTGGTTGAACCAGTAAAATAAAAACAACCTCACAAAAACTTAGAAATCATCTTCAATAAAGACCACAACTCTCATTTGCACATAGGGACCTGTGTTTAATAAGCACATAGTGTTGGGCCTACTTACCTTGATTTCCTTATATTTTTCTATGCTCGTTACTCTCCCCCAATATATACTTTATACCAAAATCGTTTGGCACAGGCATGTCATTTATTTGTAATCTAGAACATTTGGTGTAAGTTTTGCTGGATTCTGTGAGAATTTATTTTCTATCATTACCAGAACTCAAGCTTATGTGTTGTAGGGTCATATATGTCATTATATACCTCATTTTAAGATTCTTTACTAATCCTGTCATCTGATTGGTTGAAAATGCAGTCATGTTCTTAACCATGCCCGCTAATTGAAATTCATAGTCATTTTTCCATGGCTGTGAAACGTGACGTCATTTTGCTATGATCCCCTTTTTGGTTTACGTGTTACCGTATATCGTGTGTGCGTGGCGCGGGTCCAGCTGCATTGACTTAATACATGCGATGAGATATTTTTGAGCTTGCGACCAACACAAATCAGGCTCTAAATCTGAGAAATACTTGAAATAAATCTCATTTTATGGTACCCATATTTCTTACAGACACGCCTAAGATACTCGATTTTTCAGATTCGGGTAGCGGGACCCCCGATTACATCGCTAAAATGTGATATTTTAGGATATATTTTTCATTGCAAATGTGGTTCTTCAGTGACGCTGGCATGGTATGGTATGTGTGGGATATGTGTTCTGCTATTATGCGAGGTTTTTTAAAGGGATTTTATCATGCATCCAACCAATCGGCCGAAAACTTGGGGTCATAGCAGGTATTTGAGTTTCCCTTGACCCTATAGAAACAACTATGCCTCTCAAAGCAGTCAATATATCCTTACTATGTACCCATAAGATACTTACAGCCATGACATCAAGGTTTTCATCATTAGTGCTGTCCTTAGAAGGAGTGCTGTTAGCTGTCAGAGTGGCAGGCTTTGTGGCAGACTTCTTTTCTTTTTCTTTTTCTTGTTGCTTCTTGGGTTTTGGCTTGTTACCTCCTCCACCACCACCCGTCTTTCCTTTCTTCTTCTTCTGCTGCTTCTCCCACGCCTTGGGCTTATTTTTGTTGACAGATGGAGAATCCTTTATAAAGATCAAAGAAAG
>BEXV01002506.1:0-19149 GCA_003118195.1 Hemicentrotus pulcherrimus
TTTTTTCCCTTTCTCTCCTCTTTTTTTCCCTTTCCCTTCCTTCTCTCTGTTTCAGGTTTGCAAGGTGGAGGCAAGGGCCTTTCGGCCCCCAATCCACACGTTTTGGTGGGATTAATCGCCACTGTTTCCCCTTCTTTTCACCCTTTTCTTTTCTTCTTCTTCTTTTTCGTTCCTAGGCATTAAATGAGTATCTGACATGATTTTATTCCTTGATTTATACTACGCTCCTAAAACAGCTGCATGCTACAACAAAAGCGATCCAAAGAGTCTTAATTTCGAAAGTACTTTTGAACCTTTCTATATTGATTTATCTTTGGTGACAAAAACAGTTCTGTGCTGTTGTACAACAATATACTGAAGTATGCAGTGTTTTAATATTGTACAGCGCCAGCTTGCTTAAAATTCGCAATTAGCTCTCGTTTACCAGTTTTTAATTGAAACTATTAAAATTGTTGTTTTAACGCTCCAAACACATTGACGTCGTTCAAGATTGTAAAGTACACTCTGATCGCAATGGACATATGTTTGTATTTAGTATGGCTGATTGTTTCCGTTCAATTAATCTGTAAGTTATTCTTTCAAATTCTAACTTTATCAATGATGTTCATTTGACAGAGATCATGCATTGAAACGTACTATGTGCAGATAATATGTCTATATCATATTTACAATAACTTCTTTCGATCTTGTCTGTGTGTTCGATGAGGAACTCTAATAACCCTTTTTTCATTTAACTGTAAGCACAGTGCAGCCTAGTTAGTTCAAATGTATAGTCTGCATTGAATTGATTATTTACATGTAAAATATTAAATGTGCAATAGCAATTATTTGGACCTTAAACTTGAGAGATAAACAAATATGTAAAATCATAGATAATAGTAAAAAGCATTTAAAAAAAAAACATTTGATCTGACCACACCGATAACAAATAACGAATAACAATGTGCAATAACATGATGGACAAATCATGAGACTGATACGAGGCCGGTAAAGTATAGCGATCTTTAGCCTGTTTCCTTTATCTTAGTATCTTATTGTTAATCTGTAGACAGGTTTGAAGAGAGACATAACAAAATATTGTAACTTTCGGGATAAAAAAGGTATAGCGTATCCTGTTGTCTTTATCTTTAGCATTGACTGTCTTATTGTCTGTCTGTAGACAGTAAGGAAGAGAGAGACATACCAAAATATTGTTTTACTGTCCTTTTTTTTTTTCTTCTTTTGGTGCTTGTCAGTGAATGTACATGTATCCCCTGCAGGTTTAGATAGTGATTTCCGCCCACAATAGACACCACTATGATGAAAGCTTAATAAAGAGGATTGATGGCAAGAGATCATCTAGGGTTCTCTCGAGGTGTAGCATCTTTAAAACAGGATAATTCTTAAATGACCCTCTTTGTTCATATTTGAATTGCTATTGAATCTAGTTTGCGGACCGGATTCCTACGAGGAGAGGATGGCCTTCGTTGGAGCAAATTTGAAGATGAGCTGCGATGGACCAACAATTTCTGGGACTCTGGCCCGTATTAAGTGGAGGATGATTAGCGATCGTAATAGCACATTAATCTTTGTCTGTCCCTCCGAGACCCATGGCAGCTGTGATGACGTCGATGGCCATAGTTTGGATTTCCAAAACAGCTATACCAGTTCTTTCACTATAGAGGACATTTCACTGGAAGATGCACTAGAATATCAATGTGAAATACGCACATCTAATGCATTTAAACTATGCAGATTTAACGTGACAATCAAAGGTGCGTGCACTTTGCTTTTTTATAAAAATAATGAAATGATCTCTTTTTGGTTTTACGATGT
This sequence comes from Hemicentrotus pulcherrimus, assembly GCA_003118195.1. Taxonomy (NCBI): domain Eukaryota; kingdom Metazoa; phylum Echinodermata; class Echinoidea; order Camarodonta; family Strongylocentrotidae; genus Hemicentrotus; species Hemicentrotus pulcherrimus. The sequence goes on from BEXV01002506.1 coordinate 1,816, forward strand.
ACCTAGTCAACCCTTTATTTGTCACTCATTCTGATTGGCATAAAAAAGGATGCAGTTACTACATGTAATAGGATTAACCATGTTATTATGAACTCAATCAGTAGTGATCTTTTAATGATCGTAATACTCTTGCTACTGTCAGATCACAGCTATGCAAAAGCGTAATCCTCGAAAATGAAATAAAGGGGGAGGACAATTTGGTTGAAACTTTTTTTTTTCCAGGATGATAATCGGCCAAATAATAAGTTAGAAAGTAAACAAGGCACCTACATGAAATTAATTTGAAAGTGACATTTTGTAATATATTGCCTTCCAGATTATGGGATGTGAGGGGTGGTTCCCACTGTTCCCCGCCTCCGGATAAGAACTTTGTTATGATTGGGCATCTCACGTTGGGCGAATGACACCATTCATAGAAGGGGGAAAGGGGGGGGGGAGGATGAAGAGCTAACTGTCTTCCCCTCCGGCATATATACTCTAACATGTTAATTAAAGTAAAGTGACAAATTGTCGCTGCAAAATACATGCACTCGACACAATAATTGGGTATAATGGACTCGAAAATAATATTTAGTCTATATATTGCTTATCACATTTCGTATAAAAAGGATTTATGAAAGCAATCCTTTCAGGTGACATTTCATGATAGTCATGATAGTCCTCCGGATTGACATACAGTGGAAAAAGATCACAATTTATTTTCAGCTTAACCACAATTCCATATCATGTAAATTAGCATACTATTATAAAATAAGTTCTCATGAAACTCGTAATGCTTGCAATTTTCATTTTCCTAAAACCCGTACAAATGTTTTTAAAAATACAGTTTTTTTAAAGGGCCAGTTTTATGAAAAGATATTCAGTTTAATATGATTAACTGTAATTCAATGAATATTTTTCAAGTATTCAATATCAAAATAAATGACATTACTTTTCAGTAAATGCACTTTGTAATGTTTTCCCCCTCCCATTCCCCTTTTCTTCTCTTTTTTTTTTTATTGGAGTTCAGGTTTTCTTTGCTTTTCTTTTCCTTTTTTTTTCTTCTCAACAATACAGTGTAAACTTTTTAAGGAGTTGAAATTCATTAGGCTAATTGCCCTTTTTGTTAACCCGAAATTCCCATAAAATATTTTTTGCTCCTCCCTTTGTATTTTTCTTGTAATCGATCTTGTATCTGTATATGGGCGTGGTGAGAATGAAAGCCTGTCCTTTAACCAGTTGGTTTTATACCAATGCCCTGCGCGGATGTGCGAGAAAGGTGATCTTCATGTAGCTTATGTGATCGTGGTGGCAGAATGGTTTTATGGGTGTGGTGTATTATATAATCAGTCCATCAACTACTTTTGTCATGGATGATAACACAGGTATTTCGTTTTTTTTTGTTTTTTTTTCGTTTTTTTTTTCTTTTTTAGTGAGTGGAATTAATAGACGAGGTACTCAGTTTATTTGCCAGCCGGAATTTTATAAATGGAATGTAGACATTGAACCACATTATGCCCTGTGCTTACAATGCCATGGGGGTTACGTTTGGTTTTGGGGCTTATAATTCACGCACAATGTATGTAATGAAGAGTGTCAAGGTATTATACACAATGCTAATATATTGAAATTAGTTATGAAGATGTAGGCCTGCTACAGGTTTTGACTGACAATGAATGTGGGAATCTAGACTCTCAACTACGGCGACGGAGTAAGCGTTATAATTGACATGGCTGGTTTCATGGGCGTGGCAAGAATGAGAGCCTGTCCTTTTACCAGTTTGTGGATACCAATGCTCTGAGCTCGTGTGGTCGTCGTGGCAGAATGGTTTTATGGGCGTGGTTTATTATAGAATCAGTTCTCACTATGAACATGACGGACAAAGAAAGCGGACAAAATATACAGTTCCTCATTTAGACAAAGGAACATCCCTTCACTGCTATTACGTAAAAATGTGTAGAACAGGTGTCACGTGCATATTTACCTGTTCAACACATTTTTACATAATAGCAGTGAAGGGATGTTCCTTTGTCTACCTGAGGAACTGTATATTTTGTCCGCTTTATTTGTCCGTCATATTCATAGTGTCTTTAACCAGTATGCTATAGAAGATAACACATGAGCAGGGGAATGATAGAACAGGACAATGAACAGAGGAGGATTGACGTCATTATTTCTAAGAATATTTTAAAGTCTTAGTTCAAATCTGGGCTTATAGGTTTAGTATGTCCCATCCCCCCTTTCTTTTCATCTATCGGTTCGGCGTGTACGGCCGATTCGAATGAATTATGTATAGGAGTTGGTCCCGGTGCACAATAGGATTGAATATGTAGATGAAGAAATAATGCAGAAGTTGATCATGCTTTATAATAACATTGAAAGTTCAAGGGATTTATGTTCGTAGTAAAATTAGGTGGAGAGGGCTCCACCTTGCTGGTCGATGGACATATAATGTTCAAAAAAAAGAAAAGAAAAAACAAAGAATCATGTTTGTATGGTTAATGTTTTGTTAAAAGAATGAAAATATATCAGCCTCTTCTAAAACCCAGGTCGAAAAACAACAGTTAGATACCAGTTGTCAACTGCTACCAGTTGGATCCAGTTTACCAATTTCCATATTGAAAACAAACAGATGATCAATAACCAGCTGATTACCAATAGCGACCAGCAATCAGCTGACAATCAATAATCAATACTGCTTAGCATCTGGCAACCAACTAGCCCACATTTACCTAGACTCTTGCTAGACCCCATCACATAATCATCTGAGGCGCATCACATTTGAGAATAAGATTAAATAAGTCCTAGAGAGGTCATACATACACATATACAAAATCATATATGTTTTACTGGTTATCAATTACATAAATCGATATATATCTATGTTTACGTTTTAAATTGGATGTAAAACATGATCAGACAGACATAATATATTTGTCAATGATTAAAGTGATTGGCTAACATTGTTAGGAATTTAAAAATATCTAATTATGTTACTTGAAAATGGTATAAACATGCAAGCTATAATTTTAAGATATGGCTCTGAGAGTCTCAAGTCATAAAACCTTTGGGAAGTAATTGAAAACGCGAGTAACGGTCTCTATTTAAAAGGTCTCAGAGACGCGATATTATACAAAATCGTGGTTTGCGTTGAACTTACAGCTTTTTAGTCTAAACAATGGTAGTTTTCAGGGTTTTTGAGTACTAATACATGTACCCATACACATGTTTCATTTAGTTTGAGAATTTTTTAGATCGGCTATTCGCAAAGCTAGCCAATCACTTAAACTAATAAAATATAAATCACAAAATTAATGTGAATTAATTAATGTCACATTTGCTTGACAGATCATGATAATAACGTTTTCTTTGAAAACATGCAAATTAATTATGAATATGCAATTATGCATTAGATACATTGAACTGGTTTTTCAACTGGTATTCTACTGGTTTCAACTGGTAAATCAACTGGCAATTATCTGCTGGTTTTCAACTGGAAAATTATTTGGTAATCATCTACGGGTTTCAACTGGTAACTCAAGTGGTAATCATGTATTGGTTTTCAAATGGTAAAGCAACTGGTAATCATGCATCTACTGGTTTCCAATTGGATTCAACTGGTATAAAATGGTCCAGTCTGGTCACTGTACTGGAATGAAGTTATGTATTACCAGTTATATATTAAGCCCATTGGTTTTAAATCAACTGGTCTAATAATATACCAATACGCCTATATAGTTAATAGCTTTCAAATGGAATCAACTTGTAAACTACACCCAGTTGGGTTTCAATATGTTCCAACAGGAAACAACTGGTCTCAAAATGTCCACTTTGGTTTTATGGGTTTTAAACTGGAATCAACTGGCAGATGTACCAGTAAGGCCTATTGTTTTTAACTGGTATCAACTGGTGTAACAATTTACAAGTATAGTTAATTGGTTTCAACTGGAATCAACTGGCAGATGTACCAGTATAAGGCCTATTGTTTTTAAGTGGTATCAACTGGTGTAACAATTTACCAGTATGGTTAATTGGTTTCAACTGGAATCAACTGGTTTGTTTTCAGCACGTGCCAGTAAAGTCAATGGGTTTCAACTGGGATACTGGTACATGTGAAGTTTACCAGTTGTCTCAACTGGTTTCAACTGGTACCAGTTGAATCCAGTTGCAACCAGTAGAATAAACTGGCACATATTCCAGTTCCGTCAACTGGATGCAACTGGTACCAGTTGATTCCAGTAAATACCAGTTGAAAATCCAACTGGTTTGAACTGTTTTTTTCGACCTGGGAGGTTAAGAATCGATGATGGATGTTGGGTTAACGTCTTAGATATACGTAAATTTGAAACAATACAATATTGGATTAACCGACACTAAAAATATGCAGATGTCGCAAAATCGAGCTAGCGAATCGAATGATTCCGGAGAAGCTCTATCATTTTGTTTGCAAATAATTGAGCTGATAGATACAGTTAAAGGGACAACATAAAGTTGTAAGCAATTTAGATAAATATTATATTTTTTTCCCCCTCGGTGATTTCAGTCATTAAAATGCATAAGTCTGAACTTCCCAAATATTTTTAAAATACATTTTTACTCCTAGAAAAACAGTTAATATACGCATTTGGTATCATCATCAAATTTAGGCTTTACACATTAGGCCAGTGTGTTTTTGAATGCAAGGTAACATGGGTACACCTTTGAAGGATCTTGATTTGTTCTCCCGTCACAGAATCACCAATGGGTTTAATCCTTATACACGAGAACGAAAGATCAGCAATCAACTCCAGCTTTCTCAAGGTCAGAGCTGGTGTCAATACGACGATAAGATGCCGTGCCAATGCATCAGTGCATCTCCAGTGGTATCCAAATTGTTCTGATTTTTCTTCCCACGGATGCCACGAGAGTGATCCACACAACGGTAGCATTACATTGTCATTCACCCCAAGAGCGAGTGAAAATGGAACCATTCTTACATGCCGAATAGAAAACAAAGATGAAGCATCGGGAAATATTAATACCTCGATCACATTACAAGTTGAAGGTAATTATTATGAATCACTTTCATTAACTGTTGTATTGAGAATTTTACTGTAACACCTACATTCTCTGTACAGAGAAATTGTGTTGAAGAATTTATGTCAAGTCTGATTGAAATATATTATAGTTATTTATTAGGCCTAAACAAAAAAGATGTTGTATTGCCTTTTGCGACCTACCCAGAATTTTTGAAATCTAAATAAATTCTTTAAAAATATTTTTTAAATCCGTTATTTAGAAGAAATGGAATTAAAAAAAAAAATTATATTTAAGCATTCAAAACTGAAAAATATCAGCCCAAAGAGGAAAAATGAATGGATTTAAAACTGACAATACCATTCCAAAGAAGAAGGGAAAAAAAAGTGTAACTAAAAAAGCAAAAAAATTTCAGACCGACCGACCCATTTTTCGGCCCCTAAAGGGCAATTCAACATTTTTGTTCAGGCCTGCTCAATATGAACATGACAGACAAGGAAAGCGGACAAAATATACAGTTCTTCAGGTAGACAAAAGAACATCCCTTCACTGCTAGTATGTAAACAGGTGAATATGCATGTAACACCTGTTCTACACATTTGTACATACTAGCAGTGAAGGGATGTCCCTTTGTCTACCAGTCCTGAGGAACTGTATATTTTGTCCGCTTTCTTTGTCAGTCATGTTCATAGTGACTGTATTTAATGTAAAGCACATTGTAGTATAATATGTACTGCACTATATGAAATTAACGTATTTGTTATTCATTAATACTGTTTGTTTTCTTTGTATTCAGTAATACTTGTGTCTTCTTTTTGAATGTGTATGTCTTGCCAAAATCGCTAGCTTATTTATTTGAGATTGTAAATAAAGAGAACAAGGTCCTAAATTTGATATAGATTTAGAATGTTGGCAAGGTTCACATTATAATAATCTTTTTCATATATATATTTTCTGTTTTACTCAATATTTCCTCTCAAAAATACTCCATCCGTGTTACTCAACAATCTGCTTCTGTACTTGATAATATAATAACCAATGTTTCTTCCTCAATTCGATCGGGGGTAGATATTACAAACATATATGCTCATACTCATGTATATTAAGTTCTGAGTCTGAATTACTGATTTAAAATGCAGAAATGAGGAGTATTAACAGAGATATAAATTTAGAATATATCTTTATTTTTTTTTTTACTTGATTCAATTGATGAAATAGTCATTTGATAATGATGATGTTAATTATAACTATATTGATAAATTCATCAATGCATATGATATATTTTGTCCTGCTTAAGGTAGGCCTACTTCTAATAATCATTAACGGAAAGATAAACCATAAAGTAACAAATATCATTAGTCTTGCTTAAAAGCAACCATATTCAAACACCTTTGAAGGTAGAAATCATTTGCTGCGGACAGAATATAAGAAATTTGTTTTAAATCAAAAGTGTGTCTAATAATGTATCAATAACTCATGATAAAACATTTGTGAAACAATAAATGGTTATATTGTTGATATTAGATATAATTTGAACTAATGAACTTAAATTGTCTGACCAATTAAATGGCATATGATACATGGTCCAAAAAATATAGAAATATTACATGGACGCAAAACTCTTCCTAAAACATATTAAAGATGACATATGATTGAATCATCCTTTCATATTTATATGATAACATTATTGTGTGTGGTAAGTCTGTTGCCTCTCTTGAGAATATAGTCAGGTTACAATAACTTGCAGTAAGAATTATTAACAACGCCTCTTATCTTGCCCGTAAGTAACCTATATTTAGTTCATCCAGTATTTTGAGTTTGACGATTCATATCACGACCAAGTAGGAATTTGTATCTACTTATATCATATTCATATTCTTCATGACTTAATGTGAACTTATTTTAATCTAAATTGCAATTTTCCAATCCTTAGAAAAATAAATGCTATGGATATTTACTTCCTGCATTTTCGTACACAATTGTTTTCTTTAAAATCAATAATGTTACAAGGACCTGTTACTTTAAATTCGCTTTCCTCATTAATTAAATATTCTTAATCACTTAGGCCCGAACTCACAAAGTAGGTTTGTCGACAAACCGTGGTTTATGTACGTTATATGACGCTTTTTTTTACAAACCTGGTTTGTAAATAACAAAAGGAGGTTTGTCTACAAACCTCCTTTGTGAATTCGTGCCTTAATGTTTATATTAGTAGGTTTGAAAAAGTTATTCCTGCACAACATTACTTTAATCTCAACCTATTGCTTTCTTTGTATTAAATAAACGAGGCACATTTTTGTTTTGTTATTGTTGGATTTTGTCATCTCCCTGTAAAGTGGTATTTATATTTATCGTTTAATTATATATCATATTTAGGTCCACCACTAATAAGCGTCATTTCTTTTCTGTCTGCTACCTACCGAGCAACTTATATATTTGTTTACAAATGTATATAAATGTAATCTATTAATATTATGTAACAATGTTTAATCATATGTATGTGTATTATTTTTGATTGATTGGGTGAAATCAAATTAAATCGATTTCGTTTTTATCGCAGTATGTGTCAAGCATCTTGAAATCTTTAGACACGACTCCTTTGAATCTACCGTCAGTGGTGACAGTGCATTGAGCTGTCAGACCAATTCCAGTAACTTCAACTTGACATCGTCATCACCCTTCTTCACCACATCTTACCTAGATGGTAGAGGAAGTGAATATACGAGTGCTTCGTGGGAAAATGCAGAAGCATTATATTTGGCTAGCTACGAGCTTGATTCAAACGTGAACTCTCTGTTCTGCTGTGTGTCAAAGACCTCTCTATGCCCAGGGGTTTGCTCAAAAGAATACTTTATCGTGCTTCATGGTAGGAAATAATACACGAATTGTGTATATGCACTTAAAATACTTAGGAAAAAAACAACTTTCAATTGTTACATGATAGAAACTAAATAATTTTAGTTTGAAAATACAGTTCAAGTGATGCGGGATATTATTAAAGGGGAAGTCCACGCTATCAATAAATTAGTTTCCATACAAGAATAGGTCAGTGAAGGTTTGAAATAATCAGACAATGAATACGATTTTTTTCTTCTTTCTAATCCCTAACTTTCAATGAAATAATTTAAATATGTGGGTCGAATTGGCAACGTGGTTTAACAAATATAATGTTAGCCCCTCACATGTTTTCCTTTGTTGAATGCAAGAAATTTCATTAAATTCCGTTTTGATCAAAAGATATATTTTCGTCATGCTTATTTCGATCATATGTCTTGAATAACATGTTATTTCATGCACTCCCATATAAGATAGGTCGACTATTCAAAGAAATGGAGATTTCGGACGATTGTGTCATTCAGATCAGTAGTGAATTTCGAAGAGATAACATAACATCTAACCGCATTGCCGATTTGTCTCAAAGATTCCATGATTTCCATGTTTTTAAGAGAGTCATATCTTTTTTATTTGTTGTCATATTTTTCTCAAACTTTCAATTTTTTTTACTGCTTCCATTAAAAACAATTTGATATTTAGGTGGACTTCCCATTTAAAATCCTAAATTGAATACTAAATTTTAGAAATTGCAATAAATATGGCCAGTACATAATTCGATCAAATGTTGAAAGACAATCAGAAACTCAGATCTTTCTGTCTTTTATTTGGTTCAATATATGTAGCATCTACAGACCATCCTGAAATTATAACCATGGCTTATACCGACGGATTCGCAGGTAAGATGGCCTGTCGGGTAATTTTTAGACATTCCATGAGAAAGAATGTTTTGTTCTTCATAGATGGTCATTTAAAGGTCGTTTAACTATGTCATTTTGATAATTTGAATGCGAATTTTATTTTTGGGTTTGAAATATCCAGGATTCTTAATCGTGAATTGGCTCCTCCTAATTCTTGAAAGTTAGGTAACTTTCTGTACTTCAAGATGTATTTGCACATTTATGATATTTCACTTTACATGGATGTTGTGTTCCTAGAAATGTAGATATATAGAAATATTTTGAATTAGATAAATAGAAAATTTGTGCTATATGTAAGCAAGAAATTGCATTTCTCTCTTAAAAGCACCAGGTTCAAATTTACATGGACCATTATTCGTTTGAATGATGGCTTTCTGCCCATCTAATGACGATAAATACAACGCGTCTCCCGCAAATCAACTAAGAATGTTACATCTAAAATATGTAAAGCATATCTTCGTATGCATTAATGAATTGTTTTTGGATTTTGAGGCATGAGTATATCTCAGTATTTGAACATTTTAGCAATATGGTATTTATAGCAGGTACTTACATTATATTTTACTATGTACTTTTGATTATTAAAGCTTTTTGATAAAGTTTGCATTTCCAAGTATGTCCTATTATGTATTTGTGGACTCTTGGTGTATTAGTTATTCCTTAGATGATACAAAATTTGATTTTCTTACAACGGTAAAGGCATGGATGTCATTTAACAATAGACACACGCTCTTTGAATAAAATATTTTGTTTTCTCTGCAGAAACGTTTTCATATGTCATTTACGCTGTAGGAGCCACAGTATTAATCATCATGATTGTCATTGTTTTCGCATTTGTCTTTTGGAGATGCAGAAAAAAGAACAATGGTAATAATTTTGACATTACAACAAAACTTGACTTACAGATTATTCTTAGAATTCTGTAACAGGATAAAAATATAGACTAACCAAAATACCTTCAAGGGAATAAGACTGCTGCTGAACTAATAGAATATATTGGTTTATTGAACTCAAACTTCATTTTAAGTGAACAAATCTAAGATTACAAGCATTGATAATGTTGGGGGATTACACGAGGCGAAACATGATTTATAATCATGGTAACCATGGCAGTTTACACACCTTTTGGTTGGGAGGGATGGGTGTTCTTTGATTTAGATAAAGGAGGCTCAACGTTACCATATATGTCCACATTTCAAATAAACAAGCGAGTTGTCACCAGAAGAGGGACTGACTTAAATGAATGTAGGGGAGGAGCGGAATTTGAGGAAACAGCATCTAAAATAAATCTCAGAATACAATGTTTATTAGTTGTCAGTACAAAATTATCTACTTCATTAAATTAAGATGTTAATATTTTCAGGACTTTTGTTACATACTTTTTTCGCTTATATTTCGTTTAAAAAACCTCTGTTAATGTGGTTATATCAAGATAAGAAATGATTAATCAATCGTATGTCAAACCTGGCTTAGTTTTCACTTGTCTATAACAGCCACATATTCATAGTTGCCATGTATTCAATGTATTTGTGGGTGTATAATGCTAATACAGGAAGAGTTCCTGGAGAACTGAACAACGCTCATGGCCCAGGTTCCCACTCAAAGGGGCTTAACCGAGGAGCTCTTCCCCCTATCCCAACCACCACAGCTGACCCGTCTAATCACCATTCACCAGCTCCATCCCACGTGGCTCAAGCCAACCACCGTATGGCTCAGAGAAGCCAGAACCGGATTCCGCTTCAGTCACTCGTGTCTCCTGTGGATGATACCCTCGAGAGAGTTCAGACCAGGGCCATGGGAGCCAGGTCCACCACTGGTACAAGGGTCAAAACGGTAAACAAATTATTATTATTCTGATCAATACTTTTAATGTATTTTATCTAGAAATGTTATCTTCTACGGAATTAAAGAAAATCAAAAAGTTGCAGACATTCTTTGCAACATGTACCATCTCAAAATGTCAACCTTGGTAGAAAGCCTCTTACGGATTTCTTTCTCTACACTACCCCATACTAAACCCCATAGTATTTCGTTTACTTAGAGCAACCTATACCTTAAGCAAAACAAAGTTCTGTTATTAATGTTATATCAGAGTAGAAAACTACTTTTTTCTCTTGACAACAAAAATATAATTCTTGTCATAGCCTTGGAACAATACCTAAGCTGAGGGAATTGTGACACTGTTAACTTCCAAATCAGAAAAAAATAACTGCTCTGCAAAAGCTTGTTATTTCAATCTGTATAAAACAAGAACAATACCGTGATTGCCCTTTCACCTGAAATGCCTAATGCACTCATTCTCCCTGTTCTTTCCTCGAATAAAAGCTTATTGGTATGAGAGTCTTAACAGATCTTATTTTTGTCTTGACATATGATTTCCTTTCAAATAGGAGCAGGTTTTAGACATGGAAGGCCAGGATATGTGTTCCGGCTACATGGAGATGCGGCCTATAGTACCAGTCCAGCAATACATGACGCTAATCGGTGATGGAGCTACAATTAATGACAAACTCGGGTCTTACATGAGCCCTACAGGACCACGGAAGCACATCCCGACAACCGCGGAAAAAGTTTTGGTCTGTGGCCCTACGTATGTGAATACAGGGGAATTTGTGTAATGCCAATACAATAATGAAAAAAAAAAATGATGAAACATTTCATAGTGAGTAAAGACTATAAACAGTCCTATCCGCTTTATGACATTGAGACAATGCAAACGTTATCCATATACATGTTCTATATTGTAAACAGTCCTCTCGAATCAAAAATAAGCAAACGAATACATTAGGAAACATACAGCGCTTAGGCACATCGTTGTAACGATGTATTGGGCACTTTATAAAAGCGGAATATTTTGATTAACACAGAAAGACAGAACGACAGAAATACAGATCTACAGAAATAAAATAAAAATGAATTTAAATGTGTATACATTATTGAAGAAACACAATAAACAAATAACATATCTTGTCGATATCATATGAATATAATAAGGAAGTTTAATAGAGCTAACAATCTCTGTGCTTGAATGGTGTTTATATCAATATTCTCTATAGTTCTTGAGATACAAACAAGAGACGAGGTAGAGTGTATTTGAAGTGGGAAAGTTTCAGTCTCTATAAACCGTCCGGGGNGGGGGGGGCTTGCATATTAATATGTTTAAGATATTTTACTCGCACGCAATTTGCAATCGTAGAGGTTTCTAGATATCATGGTGTCTTCTAGGATCTGTCGAAAATGCTCATTACTATATGAAACCAGTATACTTTATATGAAGAGCTTGATTCCAATGAAGCTAAATCCATATTCTATCAAAATTGAGTTTTTTGTCTTAAAATAATGATTTCCTACATGGGGACAAAATACATTTTATACAACTCACTCACAGATCCTAATCAAATGGTTGGTCATGCGCGGTCACGTGTGATTCATTTACTGAGCCTATTGCACTAGTTTTAATGAATAGGGGTGCAATATTTTCCAGTACTATTGAACTCGTTTTCAGAGCGCAGTATTGCGCGTAGAGGTAAGTGCGCGTGATACTGCGTAAGCATGAGCCTATTCTTGCTCAGCACTATGCGTTAATGGGTATAGGGTAACTTGTGCGCTTGCTATGTCTATAGCTCTATGTGCGCACTAAAATAAGCCTTATTTGACTTGAGACTTATTTGTCAGCCATATACCGTCACGAACAATCTTGAATGAGTTTTTTTATTTTTTTATTATATCAAATAACAAGGATCTAGGAGTTTCGTTGTATAAAACAAATGATGCATGTTTTCATTCGCTCATCATACGATATATCCGCCCTCGTTGATGCTTTGGTATCTACCGCACTCAGCCTAACGGCTTTGTGCAATAGATACAAACAGCCTCAACTCGAGTGCAGATAGATCGTATAATGAACTCATGGGCATGCAATATTTGTATAATATCACATTCTAGAATTTTACCAGGACCATGAACAAATTAGGTACAATTTTACGTTGAATTCCAAAAGGAGCTAAATCAAAAAGCGGTTTCATTCCAAAAGGAGCTAAATCCACTGTTGGTACTTCTGAGTAAATTACCTTTTTTATTTCTCCACTTTCCTGTTGTTATAAATATGATTTTCCGGCCGAATTCGCGAGTTTGTCATTTAAATTAATTTGTCTTGAGTTCAAATTCGACGGTTTCAGTGCTGTCAGATATATCTTGGGTTTATATTCCTTTTTCTATTTTTTCAAATCTTTCAAGTTTTCGTTAGAATTTATGAATGTTTCATTCAAATTAATGAATAATGTGCTTCTTTCCCTATTTGCTCATTCGATTTGCTGACATCGCGAAGTTGTACCAATGAGCATTCGAACTCATGTGTAGCATTCAAATTAGCACTTTGTACACTTAAATTGATGGTCAATATTCATTTATCGTTATTTCACACTTTGTATAGCTCACCCTTTTTCTTTCAAGATTGTTTTTTTCCATGTGAATTTCATCATATTCCTTTTTCTTGCATTTATACACTGTACATACTTTTAGATTTATCTGATATTCATCATCCTTTAAGTTTGATTGTTAAGAAGAAAACAAACGACTTACTTCTACGGATTTGATGGTCTTAATATTTTGTTTGTAAATTTCCATGTAAAGAAGTTGTTTCTCTTGTGGTTTATCATAAATTTATCACAATTTCTGTTATTTGGAGGAAGGGTACAATATTTTGATTGGGATAGGTATTTGTGTATCCCCACTTTTCCGGGGTAAATGAAAACGTCCGTGCATAAATGCCACTTTCCTCTGATTTCGCCCCTTCTTTACCAAATGTCTGACTACACCCTTATGCATTGTCCTCAAAATTAATAAATGGAATAACAGAAAAGACCATAGCGGGCAAATCATGCATTTAATTGCATTTTGTTAAAACTGTAAATGTGTGTAGCATTTCTTCCCCTAAATAGTCCTTACTTGAATAGACATAATTCGAATACGAATGACAGGTGTTAGTTTGAATGAAATAAATGACGCCTCGACAAGTGACGATTAATTTGAATGCTAGTTGAGCAGCTTCTAAATTAAATGACAGATCTATAAAACACTTCAACCAAAATTTCAAATTGAATATCAAAACGGGAAAATTGAATGATAATTGGCATGGCAAAGCCAATCTGCGCTAACTAAAATGCAAAGTACATTAATTCGAATGACAAACTCGCGAATTTCGCAGGGAAATCCAATATTTTAAAAATGTCGCCCTTTATCAAATTTTTAGATTTTGTGGATTTAGCTCTTTTTAGCGTGAAACATTTAGCTCCTTTTGGAATTGAACGGATTAAGCTTGTTTTGGAATTAAACTGTGATATGTGGTTTCTTTCTTTTTAAAAGGTTTTTAACTTGTTATTTCACTATTATTATTCAAAGGAAAGGTTTGCTACTAAATTTGAAAAAAATTTCGGTGACTTTATTGAGAAAATATAAGTTCTTTTTAGGTATAATAACATATTTCATTCCAAAAGGAGCTAAATCCACGAAAATAAAAAATCTCACAATAAAGTAAAAATCTGAAAAAATGGTAGATTTTTCTTATCATATATTCTTGGTCCAGGGTGACACCTTTAACATAATGACAACATGAAGGTACATTGCTAAAGGGAAAGTTGAGAAATAAAAAAATGCGATTTACTCAGAAGTAAAAGTGGATGTGAGCTCTTTTTGGAAAGAAAACTCTTCATTTATATGTATATATATATATATATATACATATCTTTCTCTTTCTTATTTAATTAAATACATTGTTATCCTTGTGGTTGACCTTCATTGACCTTGCTACTTGTTGCTAATCAGCTGGGATCTAGGTTCTAGTCTCGAAAGTTGTCTAAACAGTAAGAGAAAATGAAAAGCCTCAGATTTTTAAACTTAAGTTTTCAATTGTGGTATTAAAAAAATCCCAATCAACTAAATGAGAATTCTTGCAAGTATTTGATAGGTTGTCGATCAAATACGTGGATTTCAGCGATGTATTTCCAATTCTTGACGTTGAATAATACGTACATTGAAATATTATGGGTCGTGTTGTAATACAGTGAAATACAAAATATTTGACGAATAGAAAGCAGTACCTGTTTATGATTTAACTGAATCAAAGTGATTGTTAATAGAATATAGGTTACCACAAGGTTCAATACTTGACATGTTGTTATATGATATTTGTTATTCACCTACTGCATTACACTTTTATATTAATCGATGATGACACCAATGTATTTTTTCCACTCAGATCTTCACACCCTCAACAACATTGCAATACCTTAATTCTCAAAACGAAATACCCAAATTATCAAAATTATTTAACCCGTTGCTTACTGGAACCTGGTGGTCCCTGTGTAAAGCCTATGAGAATAAGATAATTCAGGAGTCAACGGGTTAATGCAAACAAACTATCTCTTAAAGGTAAAGACCAGTTATGGTCATGCGATTGCATTGTGAAAGAAACGTTGTGTAATCAATCAGAAAAGGTTGATCATCTAGCATCAAGCATCTGCAAGGTTCTGAAATCATCAACATGATAAGAAATTTGGCCCATTCTTCGTAAAGTTACAAGCACTATACACAGAAAGATGTATATGGGACTACTCTGTATCTCTCACAGACCATGAGAGAAACCAATTTTCCAAATATATGAATTAGAAGGTGGTTTTCCGGCAAATTTTTAATCATCATGTGTTAGTCAAAACATATTCTTTCACATGATTGGTAATGAGAGATTCCATTTCTCTTTTTGAAATTGGGGCGTTTCCAATACTGGTCTTTACCTTTAATCTTAGGAAAACAAATGTTTATACTTTCAAATTGTGGATTTATATTTATATGTTATGCTTTTGTATGTATTTTTTGTACATTAAATTTGTTTTAGCCTCTGGCTGCTTTTTGAATGTTTTTTTTTTTAATCAATAAACCATATCAATTCAAATTTATAAACAAAACAGGAAAGGCAAAATCAATGTCCGTTAGATGGTGAATTATTTGAAACAAACAAGTGTACCAAATTCCTTAGTTTTCTAATAAATGATAATCTAGATGGAATAACCAGGGGAAATATATCTCTCATATAATTTCATGCAATTTGAAATACTCTGTAAATTGAAACATTGTGCCCCATTGGATATGATGTTTATTTCGTATGATTCATTAAATCTGCCATATATTTCATATTATCATTTTATCCAATTCCAAGAGTAATGTAGATTCCATTTTGCTATTGATTTTTTAAAAATTATTTTTACCGTGACTACTATAGAACCGTTACTTTTAAAACAAAAAGCATTACAAGTCTATGATATCAATATTCTAAAAAGTGCACATTTGTGTTCGATCCGATTTCAAAATGGCCGACTATTTTCATACTTTGTTCAATTACCCAATTTAAATGAAGATTTACACCCTTATTCCACTATACAAACTAAATAATACCTACTTACCGTAGTTGCTGTTGCTACTTTGCGACACACTGCACAAGATAAGTTGGACTATTTCCTTTTTTCAATTCGAAATCTACATGCTCTTTTTCAAAAGGTGTTAAAACTAGGCTGATTGGAAATAAATTAATGGCTAGTGTTTTACTCTTCATTTTGAATTCTGTATAAATTTATGTTCATTTAGATGATATTCTCCATGACCTGGCATCATTCACTTTAATAAACATGCTACCCAAACCTGTTACTATTGTTGTTGTTACCGTTCTCCCCCTTTTTCTATCTTTCTTAATAGCTGGCCACTCTCTAATTTCATAGTTAAATGTCCAGTGAATTTGAAGGCTGCATGCATATTTAATTCGTTTTAACTACCCAGGAAACATGTAATTTATTATGATTTAATTTTCTTTCCTTTTCTGTATATTGTCATATACTCAGTTGGGGGAAAAAGTTGTATGGAACTCAAATCTATCAAGTGGCACATTAAGGCACATGAATATATAAATGTTTTAAGAGATGATGACAAAATATGAAAGAAATCATTAAATGTATTTCTAAATCACTCAATTTCTCAAATGTATGGTGGAGAAACATTTAAAAGAGAGGGTTGTTAGGTAAGAACTTACAGAAATAATGTTTTGATCTAGTGATCACATTAGGTGAAGGGGAACAAGCTGACATAAAGAGAGAGAGAGAGAGAGAGAGAGAGAGAGAAAGAGATATGGCGATAAATGGGAGGGGGATGGGTGAGAAAGAGATGGATGGGTAGAAGTGGGAGGGAGTGATGGAGGGAGAGAGGGAGAGAGAGAAGGGGAGAGAGAGAGATTTCAATATTTATGAGTACACATTTCGTGCTTGTTGAGTGTGGGGGCGGATGGGCGTGTTTATGTGTGTGCGGGAGAGGAGGACGAGGGGTATTTTTTCATCTCGTATGTCGACACTTCAATAGAATGGATAGTGAAAGTGCTTTGTCATACATAATCAGTATTAGAGAATATTAGATATAAACTTTTCTTTACAGGGAGAAGGTCATATGCCCCAACCCATTAAAAGAGGGAGCACTTCCAAATAACCTAGGCAGAGCCAACCAGATAGATATATACATGTAGTTCTCAAGAGGGGGGGGGGGGGGGGGG
>BEXV01002506.1:29855-47555 GCA_003118195.1 Hemicentrotus pulcherrimus
ACCCATCTTGAGATCTTCAACTGCAACCCACTTGATGCCATCATCAACGACCAGAGTACACTATCATGTCACACCAATACCAGTAACATCAACCTTGTATCATCAACGGTCTCCTTCAGGATAGACCACGTGGATGCTTCTAGAGCTGCATTTACCAACGCTACTTGGGGAGGTCAAGGAACGCCGTACGTAGCGGCCTATGATCAAGAAGGCTTTGTACCATCCAAGATAACTTGCTGCGTCTCTAAAACGCATCTCTGCCCAGCAGTCTGCTCAGATGTCTGTCTGTTTGACGTCCACGTTTGTAATTATGACTGCAAATTATTTTTAGTACGGTAATACAAACAAATTTGAAAACAAATGACATGAGCAAACAACAACAACATAAAACCAAAATGCCAATATACAAACGTAGAAATATAAGACAAATCAAAGAGGCACAACCTCCACATTTTTATGACAAAAGTCCTTTTTTTAGTTCACTCCACGATCCCGTTATCAGGCATTCCGTATTATTTAACCCTTAATTTTGTTCTCTGTATAGAGTCTTGAAAGCAAAACAATATTTAATTTTTCTCATATTTTCACAGAACAAAGTGTATAAAGTTATGATTACGAAACTTATATCGCATTTACAAACTACTACAATATTGTGATGCTCAATCGCATTTGTTTATCCATCTTGTCATTTTTCTATGTAATTTTGGAAGAAAGAAGATTTATACAAAAGCCAACTGCACCCTTTGAAAATACAATCAAGGCAAATAAACATTCAGAGTAATCAATATCATCGGCAATGGGTAACAATTGTTTAATTTATGAAATGAGAAAGGAGAACTACCAAAAAACAGAGCATAGATTATACACAACAAATGCAGATACTAATTATTTCGATGGAGAGTGGCATCTTTGTTGTTGTTGTGAAGGACTTGCCTTTCCCTAGGATGATCAGAGCTATTAGCGTTGTTTAAACTATGACCTTCTGTTTAACATTGAATATTATGTTATCATGTTACAAAAGATATTATAGATGTCATATGAACTACAAGGTTTAAATACGATATCAAATTTGGACATTAAATGTGGATATGAATGGATAAATAAAGACCCATTTGTATCGCTTTTAATTTAATGATATTTGCAGATCCTCCTAGAATCATCCATGAAGACACCAAGCTCATATCGATGGAGGAGGAAATATTTGTTTTCCATTGTGAAGTGGATGCCTTCCCTGAAGCTATCATATCCTGGTCCCTGTCTCAGAGAGGTTTGTTTGGTAATACACAATTTGTTACCATTGGCAACCAAACCCTGATGATCCACCCTCCTCTTTCGAACGGTATTGGAGGAGAAGAGGTTACGTGCAGTACAGAAAACTTTCTTGGGAACGACTCATACGCCATAACGATTGTCGCAGACATCTCATCTTGCGCAGCAGGTAAACATTATTTTGCTATATTCGTTTGCACACTACTTCCTTCTCATATATCTTATGCCGCCAAAGCTTTATTTTTGTTTCGTACTTCACTTTCACTAACTCTTCTTACATACGCTGATCAATTCTAGTTTCACTTTTTGTATGCGTCTTATAACCGAACTTGAGAATACTATGTTGTAGAAAAGTGTTAGTTTTTCTAAAAAAAGACAGGTCTGAGGGTTTTTCCTAGGACAAACCCATCGTACTATAAAGCTTATGTTCAGATTTGGTAGCAAAAGGGAAGTTAGACGAAAAAGGTGTTAAATATAGTATTATGAAGTTCCCCTTGTATCAACATATATGTATACTAGATCATTTGTTATTCTGTCCATGATTTCTGGTGGAATGTAGTGAAAATATATGTAATGAATGCTTGACAACAGCTAAAAACTTCACTTTGTTAGGACTCAACCCGATGGATGCACAAACTATATTGTGTGTGTATAGACTGTAGGTTTTGGCCTACATACAGTCCCTATAGGTAATACACGTGTGTAGTGCGCGCTTTCGTTTTTATATTTTAGATATCAGGATGAGAGTCTAAATTATTTTTACAGCTCAGTTGTGTAATAATTCACTTGATGAGGAACAAAGGTCACATCATCTTAATATCGCTAGTGTCTTCATATCTATCTCCTAAAATTAAAAGGAATCTAAAATAGCTTTGAGAGATCACCAATACTGTACTTTTTGATTTTCAAAGGAGACTGAATAAAGATGGGGTAGATATCTAACAATGTTAGACAAAATACTGCCTGCTGTTTCAGAAAAAGAAAAACTGTTAGTGATGAAATTATAGATTAAACATTAACAAATGAGAAGGACAAAAGTGTGACGCTTCAGATCTATGTTAAAATAAGTGACCAATGAAGTATGAGTCCTAATTGTTAAATATTTGATCATGTAATGAATTTTGATAGTAATTTGTGAGATCATTAACGTTGAATTTGGGTGGTCTTTAAAACAGTACTGAGAATGTTCTTATTGTTAGGTACTATGAGTTCTCTGAATAGAGATTAAGCTACATTATTCAATCATACAGTTAACCTTCTAGTGAACTATGTGCTCATACTTCTTTGTTACGTTTATGCCGACTTCTCCACGTCATTATCAACTAACAACTCGAATCGGTTGTAGTTTCTGTAAGCTAATGGCATTAACACTCTGCTGTAATTTTGTCTAACAACAATTGCAAGTTAATGAATTTTGTTGTTTACACTACTTATTTTCAAATGCAGTGGTGAAACAGAGTTTTCCGGTTTAAAGTGATTTTTTTCGGGGGGGGGGGTGCCTTTTACCCGACCCGGCAGAGGAACCAGTTCAGGGCTCTGCCATATGAGGCAATCTGCTGATCTCAACTAGTTCCAGGCTAGTGTATATTGATGAGAACGTATGTGTCAACAGTGTCCAACAATATGACAGGTCCAAAATAACTTGAAACCATTGCGTCCCAAAACTACGGGCCCTTACTAACCAGCGGTGGATAGAATGGCGTCTCCCTCCCTAACTAAAAATAATATCGTTCAAAATTCAAATTTCTGGGACCAAACAAAAATTTAAAAATTGCTCTTAGGAAAAAATTCAAACCAGCCCGCCACGAACAACTGCACGTCAATTCGCATTCTGAATATTAAAATACGATTATTTGTATCAGGTGAATAAAGTAATTTGTACCATGGCACTCAACAAATATGTTTACATTAAATTTAAGTGCATTAAACTGAAGTACATTACGAAAATGGTTTTTAATTTGGTGACATTTCAGTAAGGTCCAATTTGGCATATATTTTCATGAAATACAATGAAATAACAATCACTATATATAATTTTTGGTAGGGGTTGGGATAAGCTTAAGTAAACAGAAAATAAACTTCTTTTCTAAACAATGCCAGTAACCAGAACGATTTTAAACATTCGCCTACATCCCATTGAAACACTAAAAACACTGATGAATAGTCTTGGCATTTATCCCATGAATGTACATGGTGATCACCGTTAACGATCTCATGGGTTAGAATGGTTACGTCAGAAAAAAGGCTAATATATTCTTTTTGAAAGAAACCCATTCAACTCAAGAAACAAAATTTAAATGGAAAGAACAATGGGATGAAGGTTCTGTATTTTTTTTACATGGCAGTTCAAACAGTAATGGTGTCTGTGTCTTGTTGAAAAATGTGCATGGTATTAACATTGAAAAGGTTACTGTCTTAGCGATGGTATAGATAAGAAGTTGGACACTATTTTACATTGCCAGAAAATGACGCTTGTAAATATTTATGGTCTCAATGTTGATGACTCTTCTTTTTTTAATAACATTTTTCAAACCCTGCAACATTTTTACTGCGAATCAGTTATATTTGCTGGTGATTTAAATTTTGTCTTGGATATTGCTAAAGACAAGGAAGTAGGCCGCATGTCAACTCATTTTAATTCATTGAGAAGTGAAAAATAGCTATAGAAGAATATGATAAAGTCGTTGTATGCAGAACGAAAAATCTAACATACAGATGTTCACATGGCATTCGCAAAACGTATTTTGTGGTTTGGATTTTTTTCAAACAAACTTTTGTGTTAAGTTAACACCACAAAAATTCTGACTGGTATTTTCATAGAATTTGTTCCATTTAATGAACGTAGAGGTCGGAAATTCTGGAAATTTAATGTATCACACTTACAAGATGATAATTATGTAGAGCTAATTGGTCAGCATACAGTAAAGGTACAGAAAAAAAAACATATAGAAAACACGTTTTAGCATTTTCTGAAATGTGAATTACGTTCAATTGCAATTACCTACTCGATAGAAAAGTCAAGAGAATCCAAAAGGGTGGAGAATATGTTGATTGAGAAAATAGCCAAATTGAGGCTCACTATTGTATAACGCAATCTGACACTCTCTCAAATGAAATCAAACAATGTAGAGAAGAATGATAACAAAACAGAAGGCAGTATTATCAAATCTCGTGCTTCATGGGTTGAATACGGTGAAGAAAAATACAAGGTATTTTATTAAGTTAGAAAAGAGAAAGCAAAAGCAAACAACAATTACAAAATTAATTGATGACGTCAAGTAGAGATATCCTGTACACGGCCAAAATGATTTAATAAAGTTTACTCATCGTGTCATCCGCCTTCTCTGGATATCAATGATTTTTTGTTGAATGTTATAGAATGTCCGAAACTCTCGGATGATTTGCAAAAAAGAAAAAAATGTGAAGGTCTTGTAACTTTACAAGAATGTATCGATGCACTCAAAACTATGAATAATAACAAGAATCCGGGGACTGATGGTTTTCCAGCCGAATTTTATAAAGATATCGGAATCTTCATGCTTAGCAGCTTTGATTGTTCGTTTAAGCATGGTTTAATGTCATCCGAGAAAAGAAGGGGGATTATAAATCTCATCCCAAAGAAGGCAAGGACCCTATATATATTTGAGAAATTGGAGACCAATATTAATTCTAAATGCAGATTACAAACTTATTGCTAAATGCATATCCTTAAGACTGAAACAGGTTTTGTTGACCATAATTATGCAACGAACAAACTGTTTTTTGTCTTGGAAGATTTGTTGGAGAAAATGTTCGGACTGCTTTGGATACAATACAATTCACAAATGAAACTAATCACCATGGCACGTTGTTGTTTGCAGATTTCGAAACAAAAAATAAACATTCGATATTAGTTACCATCTGATCCAAATGTCATAATTTCGTCCGAATGACCGATTCGTCTCTAATCCTTTTGTGTAATACCCTTTCGGCCTAAGCCTTTGGTTTGTACCCATCTTGTGCAATTATCACTTTGTGTCACACCCAGTTACTCCGATTTGTCTTATAGCCATTTCGTCTAATATTCACAAGGTACATTCATCATTTCGTCTAATTATCACTGCGTATACACAGTTCATTCATTGAGCAGTCTAATAATCATTTCATGTACTGTACAGCCCATTCGGTATAATACTCATTGTATTCAGTTCCCGTTTTGTGTAATGTCCAATGTCTGTAGTCTAATATCCATCATAAATTACTAAATTGCACTTTTAATTGTTAACATTTGAGGTTGATAATGTTAAGAAAAAGTAGTTATGATCCTGGAAATCTTCAACAAAGTTTGTATTTTCGTAAATTAGTTGGATATTTGGCAGAAACGCACACAGATCAGGATGTTGTTCTATTTCTTTTGTTTTTACTACCGTGCATGTGAGCCTGTATGCTGATCATTGGCTCTCTCTTTCTTGTCATTTTAACTATCAGTGTTTTTATTTTTAAATAATGTACATCCTAGATAACGATGGCCATTGACTCTTATATTTGTTGTTTATGTTGATTTGCTAAGCAACTTTTAATTTATCTCGCGTTGATATTTGTTGTACTCATCATAATTATTGGAATAAGGCACACAGATAGAGATGAATAAAGAGAATATAACATTCTGGCAATTGTACCGTGCATGTATTCCCATTTATTTGCAGATCGCACAAACCAAGATGAAAACATGTGAAAGCAGAAACAATGGGCTAAACAAGAATGGAATTAGGCAAAACTCGCTATTCCAGTCAAACTCCGCGAAATTGAATGACAATTCGCAATTCGAAAATGAATACATTCATACACACATATCTGTTATGTATATAGCGCAATATAAGGGAATACAGCTTATTTTTATCAGGTGGGCTGTATCTAATACAGACCACCTTATAATTTTGTTAAAATCGCCTTTATTATTATTATTATTATTATTTATTTATTTTTCTTATTTTGAACCGGCACTTTTTTTGTCAACAAGATAACTTGAAAATGGCTCAATCAAATGCCTTGAAATTTAGCACACATATGTATAGGCATATTGACAAAACACGGTAAGGTTTTCAACCTTGACCTTGACTGATGACGTCATCTAGGCGCCATTTTGTGAAATTTTCTAAAAATTTACCTTTGATCATATCTTCATAACGGTAACTCATTTCTCATTCATATTTATCATGATTATGGTCGATATCACTCCGGTCAATTTGAGGTCAAAAAACGCGCGCGTGCGCGAACGTCCGCGCGTAAATGCGCGCGCAAAATTTTAAAGTGCTCAAAATTGTCTAAAATTTTGTTTGCATACGTTTTAGGCCATTTTAAGCATTTTATGAAAAATCGCTGACACGCCCATGGGCGCGCATGCGCGCTCGTTTTCGCGCGTAACGTCATTACACAACATAGAATCACCATTTTTATTTCTTTCATGATATTTCCCATATTTTTTCAAACAATTTGATACCATTTTTTATCTCGTTATGACTATTTATAACCTGATGAGAATCCATTCAAGATAAATGACCGTGCGCGCGAGCTCTTTTAATACATACCATATATGGGCAAAAACATGCCTAATCAAAACCCAATATAGCTCTTTGGAATGCAACGGGACCCTCAATTTTGTTTTGTATTTAGATAGAGTATGAGTGGGAGATATGATTTCATGTCTCATTTGGCCATTAAGTGTATCGTGACATCATCACAATGGCCTTGGAACTCAAAATACAAATGTGCATATTATGACGTCAGAATATTTATGGAAAATTGATTTTATCTCTGTAATAATTGATCGATTTTCTTCAGAATTTCGATATGCTGTAGCTTGGACGATTCCCTACAAGCTCGGTAACCATCATTTTTCATTTTAATGACGTCATCATAAAAAGAATTAAGATTAAATGGCACATATCAGAAATTTCATAATTTGCGTGTTATGCCTATAAAAGGTGAATTTCGTTCACGTCATGAATGTCATGAATCTACATGATATTGTTTTATAAGAATTTTTAAGTAGTNGAAAGCTAAAATCAAGTTAACACAAACTTAAAGTTGATAACGAAATTTCCCCTGCGTAAAATGTTGAAATGTTTTAAAGAGAAATAACCCTGTATCATATGACTTTAATAGATTTTCTCTAAAGGAATTCTTTCATATTTTGTCTGTTTTTCAGTAGTTGCCATGATGTTCAGATGTTGTTGCAATTTTTAGATTTAATTAGTTTTGTTAAGTGCCAGGGACAGTCACGTATGTTCGATACGTTATGAAAAGCTCGAAATACTCAAGGTAAAGCTTTCGTTAGTTTTATTGTTTACATATTCTTGCACGAAACTGATCACATTTCATATTTTCTTTTTTTAAATCTAATACTGAAGGCCGAGTATGCAGTTGTAGACACAACTAGGGAAGAGAGAAAGAAAAGTCAACAACGAGCTCACCCAAGGAATATGGTCAGTGTTAAGAGTTCATCTTTTTATATGTAAGGTGGTAGTTGTAACGCTTTAGGGAAAAGTTTTCCTTTTTAGTACATGTACTTAGGTACGACATTAATTAATTTGTTGTTTTACATCATTTTGTACGAGCGGTTTATTTTCGATAAGATCTTTATTTCAGGATAATACTCGACATTATGTCATAAATAAGCAACCAGATCACCTTGCATTCGTGCATCCAGATCTCGTTCATGTCCCCAACTCTTACATACCCAAGAATTTGGAATAACCTACCCTTCTCACTCAGGGATGCGGTTTTCCTTGTCTCACTATCCTCTTTTCTCAACCAACTAAAATCTTCCTTTGAATAAAGTATGAACACATGTTACAAACATCAGAAGTTGATGTTTAGATATGAATATAATTTAATATATAATTTAAATATAAGGAGATTGATTTGTATTTTCGGTATTACGGTATGATTGTTTCTATCACACATCACAAGTTTTATTCCCCCAATTTTTTTTTTTTAAGTGCTACATTATAACTATTATTCAATTCCTATTTCTGTTATTTATATTTCTTGTTTGCTTCACCTAGAAAGGCAGGCCAGTGATACCTCAGATACCATATTGCAATTTACCGAGTATGCATTGTCATCAATAAGTTGTTGTTTTTGTCTGTTTTTAATCTGATTATGTATAATATTTTAGGCACCCCCGGGTGCATTTCCTGGAACCGGGAGAAAAGAGTTATGGGTTATAGGAATTTCACATTCCCTTTTTTTCTTCCAGGCAACTACGGGAGGTGCAGCAGGGAAGGGCATTTTTTCTTTCATGCTGTGTATCCTAAGTTGCCGTTTTATTGTACCTTTTATCGTATGTTTGAAATGCCAAGAAAAAAATAATAAAGATGTTTAAATAAATCGATATCCTGGAAGCGGAAAATATAATGATGCAAATTATTTGTTTATAAGAATACCTCACTCTCGTTTATCTTGAACAACTCAATAAAAAGCGTCAAATGACGGAGGGATTGCTTTTTATATCAAACTGTTTTTGCAAATTCCCTATTTCTGTTCTTAAAAAGCTCCTTGGCAACCCTATTAATTACACTGAAATATAACATCTTTTTACTTTAAATGGTTAACAAATCTGAAGCTTTTAGAATTTGCATTCAACGATAAATACACAATGGCACAGGAGAATTTCTGTACCATGATAAGCGCATTTTATACCGGAACCATTAATTGCACTTTGGTATTGAAATTGAAAGTAGTGAATGGTAAAGCAGGAAATCAGCGATCAATTTGATGGGAATTATATATTTTGTATTTCTCCATTGTTACAGGCTTGCCATAACCCGCAAGAAGAGTATGCTGTAGTTGACAAGACGAAGAAGAGCCGACGAGAGTAAAAATATGAAGAACATTAAGAGGAAAACAAAGAAGAGGTTCATATGTTTCATTTGACGATTACATTCATATTGTTATCATATGTGTCTTTAAGAAAAGATGCGTTTGTTTTGTTTATTGTTTTATTATTAAACAAAATTGCAATATTCCTTCTCAACCGGTTGTCTAAACAAAAGTTATTTTTAGGCCAAATATAATAACATGGTTATTAAACATTGGTACGTGTGTATATTGATTAAGATTTAACAAACTAATTCACATCAACTGTTATTTCTGTATATTTGAAGAAGAAAAACTGTTGAAAAATGTATCGTTGACGCAGAATTTAATTTGTATTATCTAGATAAGTGCACATAGAACTTACCATTGCGAAAATCATCTATTTCATATTCTGCAAATGATATTCTATATTTTTTTTTTCATTTGAAACGTTTTAGAGCAGCGTAGTGTCATATGTTGATGAATAGTATGCAGATGTATATCGCGATTTGATTAATAGTCGAAAGTTTGAGATGCGTGACAAACTAATATATGAAAGTGATCTTGGAGTATCGCTTACCAAACAAATGAAATATGACTATCAGAGACGATATTGGTTATCAAAAGGGAAAGGGAACTAGCAGGCGATGATAATTACAAATGATTGTATTAAACCCCTCTCGTTTAACTTACTAGACCAAATCCTTAATCCAGGTTGGACAAAGCCTGGTGGCGAAATCGATGTTGGTATACATTTAGTTTGTAATCAATAGTTATGCTAAGTGATTCCAATATAGTAAGTGCTATTAATAATTTAGTAAACAAAACCTTATCAATACTATTGTACAAAGTTTGTTTTAAGGAAGCATGATGTTTAGAAATAATGATAGATACATGTATTTATATAAAATTATACGAATATGTGCATTGATATCAAAATGTTTCGGTAATTTGTTTATAATCTTGAATTTCTGCTATTCAAGACCATATGTTAATATTTAGGCGAGAGAGAATGCTAAAAATGCTGTTTTCATTTTTTGGTTTATAACATTTTGATATCAAATGGGTGAATAATATTCTGTCGAAAATATAAATGAGGATACAATTATTGATGTGCATGGTATGATAATCACGTCACACGAATAACTGTTTTACTCCAGCAAATGAAAAAAAATGGAGGGTGACAATTATGCAACATAGTATACTTGCCTTAACACTATTGTCATAATCAAAATAAAGGACTTAATTTTCAAATTTAGCGTCTGTATTGTTTCGTTGTAAACAAAGTTGTGTTACCAAACAGTATTCTTGTTTACATTTTGATACGACTAAGGATTGCTTAGCACATATATGTATCGTTATAAATAAAGGCAACAGCTAAAACCGCATGTACTATTTGCTCTTTTTTATGTGTCATCAGCTCTGCGGTCCCTTTATTAAGATGTCATTTGAATGAAAGTTATGTTATTATTTACCGAAAAACAAGGCGAGAGAAGAACGAGAGAGAGAGAGAGAGAGAGAGAGGATAGAAAGAGTAAAGAAAGCGAGAGAGAGAGAGAGAAATAAAGAGAGAGAGAGAGAGAGAGGAAGATAGAAAGTGAGAGGGAGAGGGAGAGAATTCTTTTTTTTCTTCTTGGATGTGAGGATTGAGGGAGAGCAAGAGTAAACGATATACTTATTCAGGCTAGAGAGAGAGAGAGAGAAAAACAGACGAATAGATGATAGATGATATAGATTTCTTTGTTAAAAGAAAGTTCATGGGGAAGAGTTAAAGAACATTCCTCTTTGGGATATTTAAAGAGCAATTGAAAACGTTATCGGTCAAACAATTTTCGTTCCAAGTATAAATTAGGGGTTAAACAATACCACTAATAAAGTTTAATATGTACTTTAATGTTTGAACTGAAAAGTAGAAAAATGTAATACAACTTCATTCTATAGGTCTCTCTCTTGAATATCACGAATACATTATTTTAAAAAATAAACGGCAATGTTTGAACAAAAAAATATACACAACAATGAACATACGCACAATTTCAAGATACTAGGTTGTGTAAAGGGGTATATAATACCTTACAGCTTCATTACAAGAATTATGTATTTAAATATATGAGTCTTTAGCAAGACATGTTTATATCATCTTAACGATTGAACAATTTAATTAATGCTCTCTTCGTACGTTTGCTAGCAGAGGGAACTCATAGGCCTCCCAAGAAACAATAGGTTTATTCATTAGTCATTGGTTTAATTAGTAATATTGTTTTGACTTAAGGGTTAGGGAAATATACCAGTTTCAATGAGAGCCTGTTCATGTACCATTTAGGGTTATATGTTAATGTCACATGTAAGGTTATATATATATATATACAAACGAATACAAGAAATAATGATGCTCCACATACGAATATTTTCGTTTACAGATTTGTGAAGTGATTGATTTACAATTTTTCCTGTGCGGTACATCATTATTTTGTTGTGGTTGATTTTTTGCATATTTCTCGAGCTCCGAGCATAACTCTATATTGTTTTTTGAAATAGGAGAAAGTAATAATTTATAGACAGATTTGTATGAACTTGCTGTACTGGGCTAGTTCCAGCTTCCCGTAAGTGGATAATTTGTTTTCCAAGTCCCTTACTGCTCACTGGTATTGTCAGGTTATGTTGACTTGGTTAAAAACTGAGAGACAAAGCCAAACATGTTTAGAAAGTCCCATAANCCATAAAAAAATAAATGTATTCTCTTTCTTTCTCTCACTTTTCCTCCCTTTCATCGGAGGAAGTTGCGGAATTGTTATTATTTATCAGTTTCCTATTTATGTATAGAGGCATTCATGATGTGTGACCCGGAATAACGTTTTTGTTATACTGTCTGCTGAGTGATGGAAGGGTGTTGACTCATTCTTGTTTAGCATTAACTGAACATTCTGGCTCTCAGTAAAAGACATGTTGTTTTAATATTCCTATGTTTGTATTTGTGTGTAACATCAATGGGAAACAAATGTACGTATTATTAAATTTGGACAATACGAACTGAATCTTGTATCTTAAATCTTGCATCTTTCGGCCAAATTTACCGGTTTTGGACAGTTGGCCAAATTCTCCATCCATACTATACAAATATATGAAACTTGCCAATTGGATACAAATTTCTGTTTTCTTTAATATAGAATGACCACACCTGACAATATGATATAATAGCAGATTAATTGTCGTTCATGTTGACTGTGGTCAAAATAAACCAGACTTTCAGGTACAGAAATTGGGTTGAACCCGACTTTAATAGTCTGGCCTTGTGGTCTAAGCCACGTTAGATTTAGTCCAGAATCTGGCCTATTTAATTTTGATCTCCACCAGTGTACCAACGCTACCTTTCCCTACTTACTTGCTACCTGCCGATGGTGGCGTGATCATTAGATTAGGACGCCCGGCGAAATCTGGCCTATTTAATTTTGATCTCCACCAGTAGTACCAACGCTACCTTTCCCTACTTACTTGCTACCAGCCGATGGTGGCGTGATCATTAAATTAGGACGCCCGGCGAATTATGAGTTTGTTGATAACGCCATCTTCGACGGCTTGAATCAAGTGTGTAGGGAAATTATAAAGGACAGTGCAGATTCTGGACTACGTTAGATTAAACCCTGGTTAAACTTAGACTACCGTTTAAGATAGACTTTAGAATAGGACCAAATATGATTCGCGGCGATTGGTACCTTGTAAAATATATGCTAGTTGACAAGATAGCAGCAACAAAAGCTACCAACAGAGTAATAATGTTAAAAGCACTTTTATACCCGTCCAATATTTAGTGATAAAAATAGTTCTGTGTTGCTCTCATGTCAGGTATATACAAAACTGAAGTATGCAGATTTTAAATATTCAACAGCGCCAGCATTATTATATATGCAATAAATTATCGTTTGCTAGTTATTTTTTAGAAACTCTTATAACTTTTGTTTTTACGCTCCAAACACATTGATGTCGTTAACGATGAAGAATGAGACTCTGATCGCAATGGACATATTTTTGTATCTAGTATGGCTAATCTGTTCCTTTCATATATTATGTAAGTGATTTTTTTCTATTCCCAACTTCATGAACGATTTCTTTTTGAGGGAGATCATGTATGCATTAAAACGTAAATCTAGTATCTTATCGTATTATGTGCAGATTTGGGCAAATTTAGAGCCTATTTACTTTAATAAGTGGAGCATAATTAGCGGCTTCAATTTCAATGTCGCACTTATCTATACATGTTTCTTTGAGACATTTAGGGTTCTCCCGAGATATAAAGTCTTTAAAATGGGGGTAATTCTTGAATAACCAACTTTGTTCATGTTTTTATTAATTTTGAATCTAGATTGCCTGACAGATTCCTACAAGGACAGGATGGTTTTCGTTGGAGAAAATTTGGAGATGAGATGCGATGGAACTCTCAATTCAGAGCCTATTTACTTTAAGTGGAGCATAATTGGCGGCTTCAATTTCAATGACACACTTATCTATACATGTTTTTTGGAGACCGATGGCAGCTGTGACAATTCTGATAACAATTTTCTGGATGTCCAAAACAGCTATAATACCAGCTTGTTCACTATAAAGAACGTCTCCCTGAAGGATGCAAGAGAATATAAATGTGAAATACGCACATTTGAACTACCAAAACTTTGCGTATTTAACGTGACAATTAAAGGTGCGTATATTATGCAGCTTTTTAAATCTAATGTCATGATCTGTTCTCTGTTTTACGATGCACCTGGTTAAGCCTTTATTTGCCATACATTATGATTGTCAAAAATAATAGTATGCAGTTAGTAGATGTAATAGGATTAATTATTATGAATTCACCAACTAATGGCCTGTTTCTGATTTTTTATTTATCTATTTATTTATTTCTAATCTTTTGACAGGGTAGCCAATTCACCAACAAGCAGTGGTCTTCCATGGGGCCCTGAATGAACATATTCACATTGTGTATAACATTTATACAAAACATTTACAAAACTAATACACGTTTGGAAAATAAACATATCATTGACCTAGTAAACAGAAATGGCAATAGGAAAATATAATTAAGTCGCAATTATGTGAATAAGTCATGTAATTATTACAGAACATGCATCTATGCTATCTGGACTTTCCGTAGATACAGAAAGCAGACAGTATTGTTTACAAATGTACGATGCACGCACGTACGCGTGCGCATTTGACGACGAAACCAATTTAAAAATTACACGAGTTTTGTTTTGTAGACTCTTTTTAAATTTATTGCAACAGTTGTGAACGTTAATACATACAAGTTTATTTAATAATTATTTTCAAATTACATGTTAGTTTAACAGTGAAAAACAAAATGCTCTTAAGCATCTTACAGATTAATATTCCTGTACACATTCACCGACCAATCAGAATACAATAACGGCCAGCTCGCAAGATACGTCACATCACGGCGGGTCAATTCACGAAATGGCGATCCCCAGTGACGGCGATCACAGGGAGAATGTGCATGTTTCAACAGTGATTCTACAGCTAAATCCTGTCTTTTCTAAAAAAAAATAAAAATGAAATCATCTTACATGAAACTTTATGGAGATTTCGACAGTATAAAGAAATTTCTGGGGTGGACTATCCCTTTAAGTTGTTACAGTATTATAATCAATATAATTTAAAAGGAGACATTTGATTTACGCATTGTGTTCCTTTATCAAAAGTGGCCTTTGCGTAATTCGGCAAATATGTTTTTAAATGCAGGGTAACCGCAGTTACAATTTTGATATGCTTATAATTTATTTTTTTTTCATCACAGAGCCACCAGTGGGTTTAACCCTTATAAATGAGAACGAAGGGACAGCAATCAACTCCAGCTTTCTCAAAGTGAGAACTGATGTCAATACGACGATAAGATGCCTTGCCAATGCATCAGTGTATCTCCAGTGGTATCCCAATTGTTCTGATCTTTCTTACCACCCATGTAATGAAGGTGATCCACAGAACGGTAGTCGTGCGTTGTCATTCATACCACGAGCGAGTCAAAATGGAGCTATTCTAACATGCCGAATAGAAAACAAATATGAAGCATCGGGATACANATATATATATATATACTCTAAACTTAAGTTTCTTTATTTGTTTGTTTGTATATTTTATCTTAGCACGGTGTCATACTTCAGACAATGGCTGTTCTTCAGCATGGCCGCTGTGCAAAGTGGTGTTGAGTAAACCTTCCTGCTGAGGGTTTTGTCAATGTATCTCCCAATATCAACTTGATAGAGATAATGGGGGAGCATTAAAAACAACATCAGATTCCGAGCAGTTCCCCGAAGATGTTAAAGAAATATATTTGGTATTTGTTTTGTTCTTGCAGGTTGAATATGTGCGCATAAATCACTACGCGACACCAGCGCAGCGAGCATGCACATGCACTACCACGCACACGTACACCCTATATTCATTCTCAAAACATTATCAGTACCAGTATCTACATGTAAATAAGAGTTTGAAATACAACCTAGGCTCTTTAATTTCGATTGGACTTAATTTAACCCTGTTTATAAACTAAATCACATTTCCAGTTGCACCCGACGTATACTAGATTTACGGTCTCAGTCGAACTTGATTACATTCTGGTTAAACTTAGACTGGAGTTTTTTTTCATTTTACTTTAAGCAAATTACAGTCTTGTGGGCAGATTTTCATTGTCTGCATTGAAATAATTATGTAAATGTAGAGAATTTAATGTGCAATAGCAATTACTCCGACCTTTATCCTGAAATATAAACATTATTTTAAAATCCTAGAAATGAATACTTTAAAGCATCAGTAAAGCATTTGTTTCGGCAATATCAATAACTAAGTGTTCAAAAGGTTTTCGATGTCAGAAAAATTAACGGAAAAATATTGAGACTGCTATCATTAAGAGGCCCGGGAGAGGGGGTAACTTTAAAAAAAAAATATAGCGACCTTCATCTTGTTTATTATCTTTGTCTTATTATCGTATTGTTTGTCTGCAGACAGTAAGGAAAATTGACATTACAAAATATTAAATGACTTTCCCTTCTTCATTGTTTGTGCTTGTCGGGGAATGTACGCGTACCCCCTGCACGTTTAGATAACCACAAATAACGAGGATTATTGGCAGAATGTCATCTTGGGTTCTCCAGAGGTAAAACAGCTTTAAAACAGGATAAATATTAGATAACCCACTTTGTTCATGGTTGTTTTGGTTTTTGAATCTAGTTGGCCAGAAGGGTTCCTACGAGGAGAGAATGGTTTTCGTTGGAGCAAATTTTGAGATAAGATGCAATGGACCCAAAAGTTATGGGACCCTTGTTCGTATTAAGTGGGGCATGACAAGCAGTTTTAATAGCACATTACTCTTCGTCTGTCACTCTGACACCTATGGCAGTTGTGAGGACATTGATGGCCATAGTTCGGATGTTCAAAACAACTATACCAGTACGTTCACTATAGAGAACGTTTCCCTGGAGGATGCAAACGAATATATTTGTGATATACGAACATTAGTAAAACACAAACTCTGCAGATTTAACGTGACAGTTAAAGGTGCGTATGCAATGCATTTGTCATCATCCATTTTCCGTTTTACGATCTACCTGGTTAACCCTTTATTTGTCATGCATACTGATTGGCATACAAAATAGAATGAGGTTAGAACATGTAATGGGATTAACCAGATAGTTATAAATTCGTCAACCAATGATCTATTTCTGATCCTAATGTGTCATACGCACACATAAAGGAGTAAAATTGCGAAGATTTAACGATAAAGGTATATCTCCATTATAGTTTTCATAGCACGTATCAATACAAAATAATTATCTAGGTCGATATATAGACCTATTATAAAGGGAATGTCCGCTCTCATAGTTGGGTTTTATATAGTTTAATGAGTTTTCTAAAAAGCAGATCAAATCTCTGTGACATATCTTTCGAAGACATCTGAAGTTTCCCCATACTGAATTTATACTGAATTAATTCCATTTTTTCATCAGATAGTACTGGAGGAATAAGGTTGTTTCATACAAGGGTTGGATAAATACATATTTCAATTATCAGCTGTTTAAGTAATTTTTTTAAAAAGTTCTTTCATTTCGAGCAAAATATAGTTAGGCACTATGGTAAAAATTTCTTGTTCCTTCTTTTCAGACCGCCTTTTCAAACCACATTTAGGTTTGATACTTACTCATTCAAAGAACCAGGCACCGATACGTAGTAAAGTTGTAAAGGTCAGAGAAGATACTAACACAACAATAGGTTGTCAGACTAACAACACCGTCACACCATCATCAAACCTAAACTGGATAGCAGAGGGCAAACTTGTTGTCTATGTGCATCAAGAGCAGTATGAGGGAGTTTCGCGTATTGTTGCATCATCGGAGATATCCTTCAAACCAATGACAGATGACAATGGAACGCTTTTAACATGTTTGCTACAAGTCGATGACACATCACTGGAAAACATACAGACATCAGTCATATTAGAAGTGGAAGGTTTGTAGAATTTAGCTTCTAGAACACATCAAAACGAAAGTTGCTAGTTTAAAAGAAAGTTTCACTGTAACCACGGTAACA
>BEXV01002506.1:52576-63968 GCA_003118195.1 Hemicentrotus pulcherrimus
ATGTATTCTCTTTCTTTCTCTCACTTTTCCTCCCTTTCATCGGAGGAAGTTGCGGAATTGTTATTATTTATCAGTTTCCTATTTATGTATAGAGGCATTCATGATGTGTGACCCGGAATAACGTTTTTGTTATACTGTCTGCTGAGTGATGGAAGGGTGTTGACTCATTCTTGTTTAGCATTAACTGAACATTCTGGCTCTCAGTAAAAGACATGTTGTTTTAATATTCCTATGTTTGTATTTGTGTGTAACATCAATGGGAAACAAATGTACGTATTATTAAATTTGGACAATACGAACTGAATCTTGTATCTTAAATCTTGCATCTTTCGGCCAAATTTACCGGTTTTGGACAGTTGGCCAAATTCTCCATCCATACTATACAAATATATGAAACTTGCCAATTGGATACAAATTTCTGTTTTCTTTAATATAGAATGACCACACCTGACAATATGATATAATAGCAGATTAATTGTCGTTCATGTTGACTGTGGTCAAAATAAACCAGACTTTCAGGTACAGAAATTGGGTTGAACCCGACTTTAATAGTCTGGCCTTGTGGTCTAAGCCACGTTAGATTTAGTCCAGAATCTGGCCTATTTAATTTTGATCTCCACCAGTGTACCAACGCTACCTTTCCCTACTTACTTGCTACCTGCCGATGGTGGCGTGATCATTAGATTAGGACGCCCGGCGAAATCTGGCCTATTTAATTTTGATCTCCACCAGTAGTACCAACGCTACCTTTCCCTACTTACTTGCTACCAGCCGATGGTGGCGTGATCATTAAATTAGGACGCCCGGCGAATTATGAGTTTGTTGATAACGCCATCTTCGACGGCTTGAATCAAGTGTGTAGGGAAATTATAAAGGACAGTGCAGATTCTGGACTACGTTAGATTAAACCCTGGTTAAACTTAGACTACCGTTTAAGATAGACTTTAGAATAGGACCAAATATGATTCGCGGCGATTGGTACCTTGTAAAATATATGCTAGTTGACAAGATAGCAGCAACAAAAGCTACCAACAGAGTAATAATGTTAAAAGCACTTTTATACCCGTCCAATATTTAGTGATAAAAATAGTTCTGTGTTGCTCTCATGTCAGGTATATACAAAACTGAAGTATGCAGATTTTAAATATTCAACAGCGCCAGCATTATTATATATGCAATAAATTATCGTTTGCTAGTTATTTTTTAGAAACTCTTATAACTTTTGTTTTTACGCTCCAAACACATTGATGTCGTTAACGATGAAGAATGAGACTCTGATCGCAATGGACATATTTTTGTATCTAGTATGGCTAATCTGTTCCTTTCATATATTATGTAAGTGATTTTTTTCTATTCCCAACTTCATGAACGATTTCTTTTTGAGGGAGATCATGTATGCATTAAAACGTAAATCTAGTATCTTATCGTATTATGTGCAGATTTGGGCAAATTTAGAGCCTATTTACTTTAATAAGTGGAGCATAATTAGCGGCTTCAATTTCAATGTCGCACTTATCTATACATGTTTCTTTGAGACATTTAGGGTTCTCCCGAGATATAAAGTCTTTAAAATGGGGGTAATTCTTGAATAACCAACTTTGTTCATGTTTTTATTAATTTTGAATCTAGATTGCCTGACAGATTCCTACAAGGACAGGATGGTTTTCGTTGGAGAAAATTTGGAGATGAGATGCGATGGAACTCTCAATTCAGAGCCTATTTACTTTAAGTGGAGCATAATTGGCGGCTTCAATTTCAATGACACACTTATCTATACATGTTTTTTGGAGACCGATGGCAGCTGTGACAATTCTGATAACAATTTTCTGGATGTCCAAAACAGCTATAATACCAGCTTGTTCACTATAAAGAACGTCTCCCTGAAGGATGCAAGAGAATATAAATGTGAAATACGCACATTTGAACTACCAAAACTTTGCGTATTTAACGTGACAATTAAAGGTGCGTATATTATGCAGCTTTTTAAATCTAATGTCATGATCTGTTCTCTGTTTTACGATGCACCTGGTTAAGCCTTTATTTGCCATACATTATGATTGTCAAAAATAATAGTATGCAGTTAGTAGATGTAATAGGATTAATTATTATGAATTCACCAACTAATGGCCTGTTTCTGATTTTTTATTTATCTATTTATTTATTTCTAATCTTTTGACAGGGTAGCCAATTCACCAACAAGCAGTGGTCTTCCATGGGGCCCTGAATGAACATATTCACATTGTGTATAACATTTATACAAAACATTTACAAAACTAATACACGTTTGGAAAATAAACATATCATTGACCTAGTAAACAGAAATGGCAATAGGAAAATATAATTAAGTCGCAATTATGTGAATAAGTCATGTAATTATTACAGAACATGCATCTATGCTATCTGGACTTTCCGTAGATACAGAAAGCAGACAGTATTGTTTACAAATGTACGATGCACGCACGTACGCGTGCGCATTTGACGACGAAACCAATTTAAAAATTACACGAGTTTTGTTTTGTAGACTCTTTTTAAATTTATTGCAACAGTTGTGAACGTTAATACATACAAGTTTATTTAATAATTATTTTCAAATTACATGTTAGTTTAACAGTGAAAAACAAAATGCTCTTAAGCATCTTACAGATTAATATTCCTGTACACATTCACCGACCAATCAGAATACAATAACGGCCAGCTCGCAAGATACGTCACATCACGGCGGGTCAATTCACGAAATGGCGATCCCCAGTGACGGCGATCACAGGGAGAATGTGCATGTTTCAACAGTGATTCTACAGCTAAATCCTGTCTTTTCTAAAAAAAAATAAAAATGAAATCATCTTACATGAAACTTTATGGAGATTTCGACAGTATAAAGAAATTTCTGGGGTGGACTATCCCTTTAAGTTGTTACAGTATTATAATCAATATAATTTAAAAGGAGACATTTGATTTACGCATTGTGTTCCTTTATCAAAAGTGGCCTTTGCGTAATTCGGCAAATATGTTTTTAAATGCAGGGTAACCGCAGTTACAATTTTGATATGCTTATAATTTATTTTTTTTTCATCACAGAGCCACCAGTGGGTTTAACCCTTATAAATGAGAACGAAGGGACAGCAATCAACTCCAGCTTTCTCAAAGTGAGAACTGATGTCAATACGACGATAAGATGCCTTGCCAATGCATCAGTGTATCTCCAGTGGTATCCCAATTGTTCTGATCTTTCTTACCACCCATGTAATGAAGGTGATCCACAGAACGGTAGTCGTGCGTTGTCATTCATACCACGAGCGAGTCAAAATGGAGCTATTCTAACATGCCGAATAGAAAACAAATATGAAGCATCGGGATACATTAATATTTCGATCACATTACAAGTAGAAGGTATTCATCATTTTCACTTTCATTTTCTGCTGATTTAAAAGATGAGACATTTACAGTATAAGTTATATTTTTCATTAAATAATTTACAACGTGTATGATTAACTTTGTTCAATAAACATGGGCCCAAAAAATATCTGCCGAAATTGATAGCAATAATATACAATGCAAACGATTTT
Source organism: Hemicentrotus pulcherrimus (assembly GCA_003118195.1). Lineage (NCBI taxonomy): Eukaryota > Metazoa > Echinodermata > Echinoidea > Camarodonta > Strongylocentrotidae > Hemicentrotus > Hemicentrotus pulcherrimus. The sequence goes on from BEXV01002506.1 coordinate 56,140, forward strand.
TTTTCAGAACCAACTCATACTACGACATCATTCGCCTAGCAAAATCATTTAAGCTGGCAACCCATCTGGTAACGACGAAATTATTACGAATCTCCCTAAGAAATTTGTTAGCTCGATAAGTACTCCTCTAACATATACTTTTAATTTATCTACATCCTCTGTCATTTTTCCAAATTGTCTTAAAATTGCGAAGGTTATCCTTTTGTTTAAATATTTTAGATGGCCTGATCTTAGTTGGTATTTGTCGTCCAATGTTATTATTATATAATGATATACTAATAAACAATATAATATATACATTTCTGAAATATTAAAACCTTTCAGATCCTGACCAATATGACAATACTACTCGGCGTACCCCAGTGATCCATCATGTGCCTCTTTTATTCCGCATTTACATCAATTATATTGCAAACTCCACATTTAATCTCACATAATTATATGCTGTACGTCAATGACATTACTTTCTTTTGTTTTCATTCTGAGCTTCATGCACTGGTGAATGAAATTAACAGTAAACTCAAAAAAAAATTTAAAAAAATATGGACAATAATAATGACAACGTTTCCTCACAACCAAGGCTGACAGTAATTTCGAGAAATGACAGAATCAAATTAGAAAAAAAAACTGAAATAAAGGAAAGTGAATTGTCAAGGATTTGAAAAACAGCCCCAATGCACACACGTTTTCATAAAGTTTTTGTCTAACTGGGGGCTTATTGATTACCTCTTTGTCTTAGCATTAAAACATTTCCAGGAAGTACGGTTATGTTCCCTATCATCTATTAAGTGATCGTCCACTGGAACCAAATGTCCCCTGTATCAAGCCTGTGGCAGTGAGAACAGTCAGTAGTGAACAGATGCAATCAATGATAGAAAATCCTCTGGGCGATTATTAGATAAATATTTTATCGAGAAACTCTTTCCTTCTTTTGTTTTGTTGTTGTTTTATTTTGTTTCATGTGGCATGTGTAGTGTGTGTTACCCATCTTGAGATCTTCAACTGCAACCCACTTGATGCCATCATCAACGACCAGAGTACACTATCATGTCACACCAATACCAGTAACATCAACCTTGTATCATCAACGGTCTCCTTCAGGATAGACCATGTGGATGCTTCTAGAGCTGCATTTACCAACGCTACTTGGGGAGGTCAAGGAACGCCGTACGTAGCGGCCTATGATCAAGAAGGCTTTGTACCATCCAAAATAACTTGCTGCGTCTCTAAAACGCATCTCTGCCCAGCAGTCTGCTCAGATGTCTGTCTGTTTGACGTCCACGTTTGTAATTATGACTGCAAATTATTTTTAGTACGGTAATACAAACAAATTTGAAAACAAATGACATGAGCAAACAACAACAACATAAAACCAAAATGCCAATATACAAACGTAGAAATATAAGACAAATCAAAGAGGCACAATCTCCACATTTTTATGACAAAAGTCCTTTTTTTTAGTTCACTCCACGATCCCGTTATCAGATACTCCGTATTATTTACCCCTTAATTTTGTTCTCTGTATAGAGTCTTGAAAGCAAAACAATATTTTATTTTTCTCAATTTTCACAGAACAAAGTGTATAAACTTATGATTATCAAACTTATATCGCATTTACGAACTACTACAATATTTGTGATGCTCAATCGCATTTGTTTATCCATCTTGTCATTTTTCTATGTAATTTTGGAAGAAAGAAGATTTATACAAAAGCCAACTGCACCCTTTGAAAATACAATCAAGGAAAATAAAGATTCAGAGTAATCAATATCATCGGCAATGGTAACAATTGTTTAAATTATGAAATTAAAAAGGAGAACTACCAAAAAACGGAGCATAGATTATACACAACACATGCAGATACCAATTATTTCGATGGAGTATGGCATCTTTGTTGTTGTTGTGAAGGACTTGCCTTTCCCTAGGATGATCAGAGCTATAAGCGTTGTTTAAACTATGACCTTCTGTTTAACATTCAATATTATGTTATCATGTTACGAAACATATTATAGATGTCATAAGAACTACAAGAATTAAATACGACATAAAATTTGGACATTAAATGTAAATATGAATGGATAAATAAAGATCCATTTGTATCGCTTTTATTTTAATGATATTTGCAGACCCTCCTAGAATCATCCATGAAGACACCAAGCTCATATCGATGGAGGAGGAAATATTTGTTTTCCATTGTGAAGTGGATGCCATCCCTGAAGCTATCATATCCTGGTCCCTGTCTCGGAGAGGTTTGTTTGGTAATACACCATTTGTTACCATTGACAACCAAACCCTGATGATCCACCCTCCTCTTTCGAACGGTATTGGAGGAGAAGAGGTCACGTGCAGTGCAGAAAATTTTCTTGGGAACGACTCATACGCCATATCGATTGTCGCAGACATCTCATATTGCGCAGCAGGTAAACATCATTTTGCTGTATTCGTTTGCGGATTACTTCCTTCTCATATATCTTATGCTGCCAAAGCTTTATTTTTGTTTCGTACTTCACTTTCACTAACTCTTCTTACATACGCTGATCAATTCTAGTTTCACTTTTTGTATGCGTCTTATAACCGAACTTGAGAATACTATCTTGTAGAAATATGTTAGTTTTTCCTAAAAAAAAAGACAGGTCTGAGGGTTTTTCCTAGGACAAACCCATCGTACTATAAAGCTTATGTTCAGATTTGGTAGCAAAAGGGAAGTTAGACGAAAAAGGTGTTAAATATAGTATTATGAAGTTCCCCTTGTATCAACATATATGTATACTAGATCATTTGTTACTCTGTCCAAAATTTCTGGTGGAATGTAGTGAAAATATATGTAATGAATGCTTGACAACATCTAAAAACTTCACTTTGTTAGGACTCTACCCGATGGATGCACAAACTATCTTAACAGCGTATCGCCTAAATTTTGTGTGCATACAGACTGTAGGTATTGGCCTACATACAGTCACTATAGGTATTACACGTGTGTAGTGCACGCTTTCGTTTTTTGATTTTAGATATCAGGATGAGAGTCTTATTTTTTTTTAAAGCTCAGTTGTGTAATAAGTCACTTGAGGAGGAACAAAGGTCACAGCATCTTAATATCGCTTGTGGCTTCATATCTATCTCATAAATTTAAAAGGAATCTAATATAGCTTTTGAGAGGTCACCAATACTGTACATGCCCCTTAATGTGACCATAAATGTCACACTTCAACTGAAAAAAGGTAAAAATGTTAGGGTCATTTGTGAATTGAATTTGTAGACAAAAGCTAGATCGTCATTGGTAAGTGTAATTGGGAAAGATTTGCACGGGTTACATATTGGTACGCGTTTTGTTAATTTGTTTGTATTATTATGAATCTTTGAAGGTCTGTCAACGGTAGTACTGATATTGGTCCCATGGACGTTGGTTGTTCTATTGTTCATCATTGTGATAATCTTGGTCATTCGGTCGGCAAAGAGAGGTAGGGCTATGTCATTTTTCTTAATCTAACATTTTACGCACTGTAATCAACGTATGATAAGAAGATACATGTTCATTATATTCTACATAAATATTTCAGCCAAGCAATGGAAAGAAAGCGTACTTTCAGCACAGTACCTAAGCTAACAGAGCTCGGGTTAGTACTGATACAAGGAATAACAGATTGCAATTACGTTACAAGTACGCAAAGGAACAGTTTGGTAATTGGTCTAGTTCAACGTATTGAATTGAAAAATAAAAGCAAAAATGGTTTATTATCTATCAACGCAGGGACAGCCGAACCTTGGTCAACTTCTCGAACTGGATCTCATTCTCATTCATCGAAGACATCATCAGAACAAGGTCATCCACCTTCTGCTTCCGGACAGGCTAGGGTGAGTATTCGGATAATGTTTGCTTTTATTTTCACTACTACTCATAATGATAATTCCACCTTCAAAGTACTTATAATACCTGGGCATTCGCCAACATGACCTAAGGCTCTCAAATCATTCCAAGAATACATTCTAACCAGATATTTGTTATTACATCGGAATTGAGAATGGCAAATCGAGATAAATGCTTTGCCGAATGACTCGAACCGCTAACAGTACGCAGACTGTATGTTTATTAATTAGTCATGGCTAAACTATTAAAAAGGTTAAAACTCGCATGTTAGCTTGTGTAGGATTGTGGAGTGGGTTAAACCCCTAGCGGCCTAGCCAGATGCAGTTACGTGTTATCTTGGGATTGCAGGTCTGATTTAAACCTTCGATATAAACTGTTTACCAGAAAAAACGAATGGAGACAGTATCGGACTCTGATTGAATTCTTTTTATCTTCACCTATGATTTCCCTTTAAATAGGATAAGGTTTCAGATGCAGAAGACCAGGATATGTGTTCTGGCTACATGGAGATGCGGCCTATAGCACCGGTTCAGCAATACATGGCGCTACTGGGTGGTGGAGCCACAATTGAGGATGAAATCGGATCTTACGCGAGCCCTACACTCACACGGAAGGACAACTCGACAACCGCAGAAAAGACTTTTCTCGGTGACCCTATGTATGTGAATACAGGGGAAGTTTCATATGTCAATACAATAATAAAAATGGATGATGAATCATCCCATAGTGAATAAAGACTATAAACAGTCCCGTGTACTTTGCTTGAAACAGTGCAAACGTTATACATATATTTTAATGTAAACCTCCTCACCTGAAAATTAGCAAGCAAACAAATAAATAATAAAGAAGAGAGAAAGACAGAAATGAAAAGAAAATGAAATTGAATATATACAAAGTAATAAGGAAATAAATGAAGAAATAGCATATTAATGTATGTCAATGACAACATAGCACATATCACATGTAGATTATCGAGGTGGTTGAAATAGATAACAGCATGTGTACTTCAGCTGTGCTTATATGGGTATTGTCTGTTAAGTAGTACTTCAGATAAAACGAAGAGACGAAATATTTGAGTGTATTTAAAGGGGGACAGTTTCAGTCTCTATACGCAGAGAGAGAGGGGGGGGGGGGTGTTGATATGCTAGTGATATTTTGATTGCACATAATTTGCTGTGGCAGAGAATGCTAGATATCATGTTTTCTGTAAGGATTTGATGAAGATACCTATTACTGAAACCAGTACACAATACGTATATATATATATATATATTTTCGTCATTCAATTTAAAGCAAGGCCTATTTTTGCTCATTATTTAAGCGTTTAATATGTGAACACATGTCATAAACAAATATTTTGATAATAAATGTACGATAGGTTTGTTGTGACTTTGATTGAAACAAAAATAACCTGATCAATGTGTGAGAGGTAGATTTGCTTGTCAGAATTTGCACATTAATGAGGAATAAGGATATTCTTACCTATATGATACCGGGACAGTATATCTTAAAATGCCTACCTAAAATATTTGGTTAGTAAGGGACTTATTCCCTAAATTATGCATTATCATATAGCCTCTGTGTATTACCGTAAATTTTTTTTTCTCTTTTAATTGTTTATGATGATAAAAAAAAAAAAACCTCTCCACCCCTCAAACCAAAATAAGTCTACATATATAAATACATGTAGTACATAATGGAAAAATCGTCCAATAACGACGAACGTCGCATATCTGGAAGGGAACATCGAAGATAAAATACCTTTCTTTAATCGTGAGATCACTCCTAAATACACTTTCGCATTTGTTTAATATTAAAAGTAGAGGACAATTAGGAAAACACACAACTATATCCCAAGTGTTTTCTCACCAAACTCGCACGCTCTTTGAGTTCGTATTTATATTTTTATATTGATCTATTCTTAGATTTGTGTCCTTCCTTGTGGTTTACTTCGAACGCTTCTTGTTTCTAAACAGTTAGGATCCAGGTTCTAGTCTCGAAAGTTGTCTAAACAGTAAGAGGAAATGAAAAGCCTCGGATTTTCGCACTTAAGTTTTCAATTGTGGTATTAAGAACATCCAAATCAACTAAATGAGAATTCTGCAAGTATTTGATATGTTGTCAATCGTATACATGGATTTGAGCGATGTACTTGCCATTCTTGACGTTGAATAATACATACATTAAAATATTATGATGGAATGAGTTGTGTTGTAATACAGTCGATTAAAAAATATTTGACGAATAGAAAGCAATACATGTATTAAGATTTAACTTAATCAAAATGATTGTCAATAGAATATGGGGTACCACGCGGTTTAATACTTGGCATGTTGTTCTGTGATATTTGTTAATCACCTCCTGCATTACACTTTTATAATAATCGATGCTGACACCAATGTATTTTGTTTCGACTCAAATCTTCAAACTCTTAACAACATTGGAATAGCTAAATTATCAAAATGATTTAATGCTAATACACTATCTCTTAATCTTTAGAAAACAACTGTTTATACTTTCAAAACAGGAAAGGCAAAATAAATGTAATTTAAATGGTGAATTATTTGAAAGAAACAAGTGTACAAAATTCCTTGGTATTTCTTATAATAATCCAAGATGGAATAACCAGGGGAAGTATATATCTCGCATAATTGCACGCAATTTTGAAATAAACTGTAAATTGAAACATTATGGGCCCATTGAATATTTTGTTCATGTCGTATGATTCCTTAATTCTGCCATATATTTCATATTATCATTTTATTGATCCCAAGCGTACTGTAGATTCCATTTTTCTTTTGCTTTTTCCAAAATTAATTTTACCGCGACCACTCTAATCCGTTACGTTTAAAACTAAAGGCATTACAAGTTAATGATATCAATATTCAACAAATGTCTCCTTTATGTTCGATCCGCTTAGTAAATGGTCATCTAGCTTCATACGATGTTCAATTGTTCAATTTAAATGAAAATTTACATCCTTATCCCACTAGACAAACTGACAAATACCATCTAACCGTAGTTAACAGAGAAAATGAACTCTGTCATTATTTACATTCGAAATCTACATGCTCTTTTTCAAAAGGTGTTAAATTTAGGCTAATTTGAAATAATTATTGGCTCGTGTTTTTACTACATTTTGAATTGTGTATAAATTTATGTTCAGAGAGAGGGAAAAAGAGAGAAGGAGAGAGAGATATTTCAATATTTATGTGTACACATTTTGTGTTTGTTGAGTGTGTGGGCGGATGGGCGTGCTTATGTGTGTTATGTAAGTGAGGGGGAGGAGGACGAGGGAGGTATTTCCTCATCTCGTAAGACATATCACTTCAATAGAATGGATAGTGAAAGTGATATGTCATACATAATCAGTATTAGAGAATATTAAAAATAAACTCGTCTTTCTAGGAAGGAGTTCATATAACAAACTTATTAAAATAGGGAGCACTTTCAATAAATGCAGAGGAAACTAGATAGTTCTCAAGGGGAGGGGGGCAGAGAGAGATATGGGCTTGAAATTGACGATTCCTAATCATCTAAGTTAACCTTTAAGTAGTTAGGCAAACTGTTTAGTGAGGTTCCCTGTGGTTATCTTACGACTTAAATAAAACAATGTTAAATTAAACAAGAGACATAGGACTGTTTATATAATAAGATTCAAGGTTTGAATTATTTTTGGAATATCACGATGAGAACAAGAAACCTATTCTTACATGTCAAATGATCTTACAAAATTTAATATTTTACTTGACATTCCCAAATCTGGTCACCTTTTTCACTACATGGATAAATGCTAGTTACATGTTTTCATCCCACATCGAAAATTTGTCGGCTTCTGATTGGTTGTGAGCTCGTCAGATTACCAAAAATATTTGAACTATTTTTTAGAAGGTACTATATTAGAGTACTATTTGGGAGCTTAACAAAAAAGGTGATTTTTTGTGTTTTTAATTTATTTGTTTTT
>BEXV01002507.1:2620-45326 GCA_003118195.1 Hemicentrotus pulcherrimus
TCTCTCTCTCTTTCTCTTTACTTACCTATTTATATATCTCCCTTTCTCCGTCTCTCTTTCACACACATTCAAACACACAGACACGCACCCACACTCACTCAAACTATCTCTCTCTATACATCTCGTTCTTCATCTCTACCTATATTTTCCTCCTTTCACGAAGTGACGGTAGTGATGAAAATCCGCACGCAAATAATATGCGATTTTCATTTACTACCGTCACTTTGTGAAAATAGGGACGAACATATATGTGTTTTGGACTATGTCTATATATTACTTGAATAAATCCCCACCCTTTCTTCTTCTCTCCATCTAAGTTTTCCCTCTCCTTTTCTGTCCTTCTTCTTCTAAATGGGATATAACTGTTTATTGGATTCTTTAGATACAGAGGTATTTAGCAAAACATTGCAAAGTCTGTAATGCAACTGTCAAACAAGACCGGCTGTCTCTTGTTTGTATATTATAATGAAAGAACGTCAAATGAAGATAGAAATAAAGGCGGAGGGCAGCGGGGAAGAGTTCTTAAGCATCTTTTTTTTCTTTCTCACAGAAGGATATTATTAAAGTCTTTGTGAACATCATAGTCTTTTCTGTTACGATTGCGGAGGGATCTAAAGTATTTTTCCTCTTCTCTTTGTCGTTAGGTCACTACGTTTTCATAGAAACCAGCACACTTGTTGCTGGTGACAAGGCATGGTTGATTAGTGAATATAGCCCGCCCTCTGACGGTTGCTTCACCTTCTGGTATCACATGTATGGTGCAGGTAAGTGGAAAATTCAACTAATTACAAAACCCTAAACTTTTTCTTCTTCGAAATAACGGGTTTTTCTATTTTTTTCTCAAAGCATTACAAAGAATATGCAAATGTACAAATTGATGGATACATACGTTAACAAAGAAAATGTTAAAGGAAGTACATGATTCAATAATAGTTACTTTTAGATTTGCACAACGACAACGTGGATTGCTACGATGGACGTCCTTAAAATGCACTGCCTTGAATGGACGTCACATGTCCCTAATTAGATAGGTTGGAAGTCTCTCCATATATCAACATGTACATATAAAAATGCGTAAAGATGTTGTTGTTTTTTTTTAATCAATAGTAACATTTTAATGTCTTTTGAACATTTTTTTAAAAATCCTTTTAAACATCTAAGTGAATATTTGGCTTAGACGATTAAAAATAAAAATAAAATATCTTTCATTTAGGTGTTGGCAACCTCAACGTTTACCTAATCGACGGTGTCAATGGAAACATGGCCCTGGAGTGGAGTGAGTCTGGTAACCATGGTGATCGCTGGGTCAAAGGTCAAGTGTCAACATCCAACTTGAACCCATACCAGATAGCGATAGAGGCGACCTATGGAGCGAACTACACAGGGGATATAGCCATCGATGACACATTCATTACCATCGATGGACTCTGAAATGGTAAAATAAAATAAAATGTATTATTATTGTTTCCGAGTATGGAGATTCGCTACTCTTACGTTATAATACTTTGTTGAATTATAAAGAACTACAAATATCCTAGAAAGATATCACTTCTCCTTGCTAATTCGTCATAATTTTTTTAATAATCCTCGTACTAATACTTCGCATAATGTGTATTTACCTGTATACAAATGATATAATGATAAGGTCAATCAGGAGTAATAATTAGAGATAATAGTTAACTATGCAATGACAATTTCCATTCGTAAACTACAGGGTTACAGGGTGACTGTTAAAAATAAAGTGACAACGATTTAGGCAACGGTTTTTCTTTGCGCCGTAATTGTTTTTATTTTCAAGATAAAAACCAGTTATGGTCATGCGATTGCATTGTGAAGGAAACGTTGTGGAATTGATCAGAAAGGGTTGATCATCTAGCATATAAGTGTTGGTATGTACTGCAAGGTTCTGAAATCATCAAAATGATAAGAAATTTGGCACAGTCTTGGTAAAGTTACAAGCACTGTACACATAAAGATGTATATGGGACTACGCGACACGTGCGCGATATCTATCAGGTCCAAAAAGATATAATAATTTACCAAATAAATCAATAAGTAGGCGGTTTCTCACCAAGATTTGTACCAACAGGTCTAGTCAAAACATATTCCTTCACATAATTGGTAGTAAGAGCTTCCATTTCAGTTTTAAGAGGGGGCGCTTCCAAAACTGATCTTTACCTTTCAAGGCATAAAATAAAAGGAAATCAAATCAAATCACAAATCACAAGGGCCAAAGATAATTGGAAACTGTTTTCTGATTTAGAGTTTTACGTTCGAACCACATAAAGTATTAATTATGATTCATTGGTATTAATGTTACTATCTCCAATTTAGGATTAGTAATCATCTCTTTAGGATGTCCTTGTATTGACCATGAAATTGAAAATCCGATTAATGGGAGTAATTGTCAATCGATGTTTGTGTTATTTCCTATTAGTTTTGATTAATTTTGAAAATAAGTGCTGATAAATGACAACATAAATGACAACATTGATCTAATGATTTGTTTACACAGAAACTGGCGAGTGGGACTGTGACTTTGAAGATGACTGGTGTGGCTACACGCAGGCTCAGGACGACACTTTTGATTGGACAAGGCTGACCGGTGCCACGTCATCCTTAGATACAGGACCATCCATAGACCACACAACAGGCACGGGTAAGACATTTAAATCAATTTCAAATTAATTCACTGACGGTCTATTGATTGGCGGTAAACCATTATAATTGGATATTTTTTATGGCAATCAACATTTTGAAATGAATTTCATCAGAGACAACAATGAAAACAGCAGTAAAGCAACCGAATAAAAATGAGAGCATCCAAGTGCTAAAGGGCGGCTGGATAATCGCTACTATTAAAACCAAAGCCTTATACCACTAGATGACAGACAGTAAACAATATTTTTTTTTTTCAAAAATGAACATTTTTTTTTCTTTTTTTTTAGGTTAACAAAAATGTGAAATAAAATTTCACGTCTATTCGGCTAATTTTTTTTAGCAAAATAGTTAAGGTAAAATTAACTACCCCTATAAATAGCAACACAACAATCGTTCCAATGAACGCTGTTTATCATAATATTGATGTACTGTAGTCATAAAGGTGAAAATGGCTGGATGGCGAATGTCTAAATGCGAAATCAATGCTGACAGGACATTAATTACAAGTGATGAACAATTTAATTTCTTCATGTTTTTCTTGTTTTTTCCTAGTTATTTCGCTATTTTTTATTCTTCTTCCTTTTCTTATTTGTCTTCTTCTTCTTCTTCTTCTTCTTCTTCTTCTTCTTCCTCCTCTTCATCTTCTTCTACTTCTTGTCCTTCTTTTTTTTTGTTCTTCTTGTTCTTCTTTTTCTTGTTATTATTATTGTTCTTCTTAGTATTATTATCATCATTATTGTTATCATTATTATAATTATCAAAATTCTCCCTCTTCTTCTTCTTCTTATCCTTCTTCTCCTGATAGCGACTGGATACTACGTCTTTATCGAGACCTCCAGTCCCCGGGTTCCGGGTGACGAGGCCCGCTTCATGAGCACGCTCATCCCCACCACCTACCGCCAATGTTTCACCTTTTGGTACCACATGTTTGGACCGACCGTTGAGACCCTGAACGTCCTCACCAGGAGGAACGACTCGGCTCCGGGCGAGATCGGTAATGTGGTATGGAGCAGTCAGGGCGAGAAAGGAGACCAGTGGTACCCCGGCTCGGTAGTCATTGCTGAACAGGTGGCTTTCCAGGTAAGGTGAAATCGCCAAGTAAAGCGGGTAATTGATTTTACTTGGGAATGGATTTTGAGGACTAAGATAAAACAAAGGGAAAAAATAAATTAATACATGTTTTAAAGATCACTTTTTATAGTCTGTTGGTTCTCTTGTCATTTCTAAAGTTGCACAAATGTGGGGGAAAGATCCTTTGCTGTAGCATGTTTTTCTTTTATGGAATATCCTTCCTAAAGACATCAAGAGTGTTTAACCGTTTATTATTTTAAAGATGTTTATGTTTACTTCTGAATTATTTCTTCACGTACCTTGAGCACACCACAGAGTTGATTTGACGATATATAAGTTGCATTCACTATTATTATTACCATAGACACACATTTACAAATAAGGAGATGGTGATGCTATTCTCTCGATGCTCCAATTAATTTGTATGGTAATTTTGGTGACATTTTTCCTCTTTTATGTTTAAAATGATTTGTTTTTCCTTTTTCCTGTGTTTGTACAATGTAAGGCCAGATCATATGTGGATCATTGACCATCATTACTTTAAAGTCGTTATATTTATTACATTTTCTAAAGATAAATATGTTGACATAGTTTAATTGTATATCAATGGACATGCACCTTTTGTAAGCATAACATATTAATGTTTGTGAAAGAAAATCATTTTATCGTTGTCTTTACATGGTATTCATTATAATCATATGAAACGAGTCCCTTTATTTGAACATTTTCATTTGTATATGTGATCAGATTGTGTTCCAAGCTTATGTTGGCGCCTCGTTCACCGGAGATATAGCAGTAGATGACATCCGAATCTACCCCGGAGACTGCCCCGGTAAGAAACTATGTTAATACCCTCATTTGCAATTAGTGTTATGCATGAGGCTAGATACATTCATAAATGGATGACATACACAAACCAGTATCCACCGACCTAAAAGTCTTATTCTTATCAAGAAGTGGAACGGGTAAATAAGTGAGCTGGCTCAATTTTTATTGCATGCGTGGACTTATTGTAAATCCAATGGTCCAATAGAAGGATCTACACTTTTTCCACATTATTCTTAATGCCACCCACGATGAAATATAATTATTAAATAATATGACACCAGCACCACAGTCGCTGAACACATTTCCCAAGTTTAATGGGTTTTAATGGATTGCAATCAATTGCACTCTACGAACTTCAATCGCGCATTTCAGGAACCCGTCTTATAAAGTGTTGATATTGGTAGCAATTTATTGCGATTTATTTCAATTGCAACTCTTAATAAGACAGGCCCAAGTTCGAAATATATCCGTATTGAAATTAAATTAAAATGGTGTTTACCTATAATTTCTGAATTATCATGTTTCCATGTTTTTCAGCCACGCCGACATGTGACTTTGAGAACTCTCTCCTCTGTGGCTATCGACAAGATACATCCGACAATTTTGATTGGACGTACGGATCAGGTGACACGCCTACGTCACTTACTGGACCATCTGTTGATGTTACATATGGCACAGCTTATGGTAAGGAATATTTAATATATATTTTTTTTTTCTACCTGACTGCTAATGAAAGATTTGTAATATTTTTTTAGAAAGCAACGAGGAAACAGACGTCTTTGAGTCCTCTCCGAGGGAATTAGTAATGAAGATTAATGCCTTACCGAAGGGCACCAACAAATCGACTTGGTTTTGAACCCGGTACCTCCCAGATACGAGCCATGGGTGGTATTCTCATAAGTTAAGCCGGGACTAAGTCCAGACTAAACAAGAATTTTAGTTCACACTTCTATGGAATGCTAGGTTTCATCTTCCTCCTTCAATATTCATGACAAAGATAATCTACCAAAGACTTTGTTGAAATTCAGTTCATGCTCATATTATCTTTTTATTCCCATTTCATTGCAAAATTTTTTTTTGGACACTTTTCATTGAAGGATTAAAATAATCTGTACAGAGTAAATAAGTTTGCAACAGGCATTCCATAAAAGTGTGAACAAACTAAGTACGCGCTAACTTAGTACGCGCTACCGGAATACCACCCCATTGCTCTACCACTGAGCTTTGCCGCCCCCATAATATTTTCCGAAAGTAGATTGGAGTTCAAGTAATATATGCTTTTACCTTATTGTCATGTTAAACCAGTTCTACTACTTTTATAACGCAATTTGTTCAAAAAGATATAATTATGACTTAAATTGAAAACGTTTCATGTTAAATATGAGACTTTCAACAGAGTCGGTTAGTCGAAAGTATTTGCGATCGTTTTGATTGTCTTTTGCCAAGGTCACTACATGTACATTGAGGCATCCCAACCGAGTTCACTTGGGGCCAAAGCTCGTCTGATTGGACCTCATGTTTCGACGGATACGACCTCAACCGTCTGCTGGACCTTCTACTTCCATATGTACGGGCAAGACGTCGGCACTTTGAACGTATTGGTGAGTACGAATCTTTCTTGTATTCATGGCCAAGGCCCTGTCTTATAAAGATTTGCAATGTGTATAAATCAGTCTCAATACCTCCGATCAATCGTTTACAGTTTATAGTCACCCATCCCTTATTAAAGATAAACTCCAGTTCTGGTTTAAAAAAAAGGAAATTAATTCTCACAGAATCAACCGAAACTTACACTAAATGTTCAAGATTACAAATAAATGACATGTGCCAAACAATTTTGGAAGAAGATGTATACTGGCTGAGCAATGATCATAGAAAGACAAGGAAATCAAGGTAAAACTAGCCCCGACACCATGTGTGTTGTCCCATATATAGTTTTCTGTGTACAGTGCTTGTTACTTCACCAAGACTCTGTCAAATTTATTATGATTTTGATGACTCCAGAACCTTGCACTGCACCCCAATACTCACATGCTACATGATCAACTGTTTCTGATCCTTTCCACACATTTTCTTTCACAATGCAATCGCATTACCAGCACTAAAGCTTATCTTTAACATAGTTCTGATTGGTTTTAATCGCAAATGAGTTGCAATTTATTTCAATAACAATAAGACGGGGCCCTGGTGTTTTACCCTGGTGTTTTACATGTTACTTGCATGTATCAGGACATGCAATTTACATGACACGTTAATATTTCCAATTAGAAAGGGTATTTGAAAGGTATATGAAAATCGTATCTAAAATGAAGGAACAGTGATTATGCAAATATACCTTCTGTCCAACATGAAAAGAACATATCTTCAAACTTTAAGCAAATTTGAATGAAAAATACCGCTAATGAAAGATTTCTTTGTGAATTATTCATTGTTGCTGTTGTTGTTGTTTGGTCGTTTTAATTCTCAATAAATCAAACTTCGTACGCTTTCATGAGATATGGAAAAAGGAGAGCGTTAGTTTAAGTTTTGATTTTTTGAAAACTTATTGATATCAATCCGAGTTTGTTCTCTTTCACTGCAGACCCAAAATGCGGATGCGACTACCAACACTGTTTCTTCATTAGCCGGTGACCAAGGCAACCAATGGTACAGCACCGCCTTCGAGATCACTTCAAATGGATACGAGATCGTCTTCGAAGGCGTTGTCGGATCAGGAGAAGAGGGGGATATTGCAATCGACGACGTCAGGATGACCGAGGGCAGCTGCGGGGGATTATGTAAATATTATCTTATACCACTACCTTCCATAAAAAACGTTGCTTCAAATTACAGTGACTAAACAACTTTTACAGTGCCCTCATCCATTTTCACATGTACAATTTAATGTTTCCACACGTTTTCTCAAAATAAGAAGAAAAAGCAAACCATATGGATATGACCATTGACTGTTAATGAGTAGTTAAATTCATATGATAAACAATAATTAGCGAGGAGTTATGTCAAACTTTATCCCTGTTTAATATTGTTTTGTTAATGATATATGAAAAGGACATGCCGTTCGGGACTCATTGCAGAAAGTGTCCTTTACTTTTCCATACACAAGGTTATCTTATCAAGAGGCCTTCGTGAAGTAGTGAAGCAGCTGATGGAAAATGAGGGGAGACAATTTTCCAAACACGTCGTCAAATCGAACACTTACTTAAGTACGCAGAGTACAGATGCAATATAATACTAAAGTCCACTCAAAATGTTATTAAACCAAGAATGGAAATTCTTAATGCCCAATTGATCGTAAGCCCGGCAGCCACTGAACAGCGCCAGATCGACGTTTCTCTATCCCCGTATTGTTAAACGCCAAACAAGGTATCGCAACTCCCGTCTTTAAACGTCTTTTCGTATGACGCGGACGGGGTTCGAACCCACGACCTCCCGGTTTGTACATTATTGTGAATGCGATATGTCACCAATGACAATTCAATCTAACTTTGCGTTTTTATATTCCTTTTTTCAGTGGACTGCGACTTTGAGAACGATATGTTTTGTCAATGGAGCAATGCTCAAAATGACGAGTTTGACTGGATAAGGGTGCGGGGCGGTACCCCTTCAGCCTCCACCGGCCCCCTCTACGACCACACCATAGGGGCTACAGGATCAGGTGGGTACCATTAAATTATAATGCGGATTGAATTGTAATTTGCTTCAAAATAACTAATTGGAAAATTTTGTAATGAAGCAAGATAATCTGTTCATTCGGTTGACGTATTTATCGGCAAGTCTCTCCCCTTCTTTTAATAAAACAATAACAGCTATCACAGAACACATCCAATCCTGCATTATCAGATTATTAAATTTTAAGCCCGAAAATAGTCTATTCTTTAAAGAGTGAATTACAAATTTATATTTTGCATTAATGCATCATTATTAAAATATTTCATGTTTTCTGGGATGGCAGTTACTCGACTTTAGATTAAAAAAGAAATTGCCTGTAACAAGATATTGATCAAAGATTTTTTTGTTTTCTTTTTAAAGCAGGTATTAAAGTTTTGGAAAATGCTACTTCCGTTTGGAAGTAGCATTTATTATATTTAATCAAATACATCCCTTATCCCTTACATGTTTTCTCTCTCAACTTACATTCATGACTTTTATCTACTAG
The DNA here is from genome assembly GCA_003118195.1 of Hemicentrotus pulcherrimus. Taxonomy (NCBI): domain Eukaryota; kingdom Metazoa; phylum Echinodermata; class Echinoidea; order Camarodonta; family Strongylocentrotidae; genus Hemicentrotus; species Hemicentrotus pulcherrimus. Next base: position 11,337 of record BEXV01002507.1, read on the forward strand.
GACACTATGTCTTTATCGAAGGCAGTTCGCCACAGCTACCCGGTGATACAGCAAAGCTAATCAGCCCTGTTTATACGACAAACGACGGGGACGCCTGTTTTACCTTTTGGTTCAATATGTATGGGACACAGATAGCTGATCTCAGGCTTTACAAGTAAGTAGCTAATTTAAGTTATTCATTTTCTTCATTCGATGACCAAACACCCAATTCACCAATTTCATACGGTATTAATATCTTGAAATGAAAGTGAAGATAGCTGATCCATTTTCACTTTAATCTTATTAGACACAAATTCTCCATAAAATACACGTTACAGTCGGTACGATCAGGTGTGACTAATAAGAATAAAATGAACACGGATCAGCTAACTTAACTACGAATGAAAAACATTTTGAAGCAGTGTAACCTTTTAAATAATGTAAAATCATATCAATTCATACAGACAAGAAGTGTCTTCTGGGACAACCAACCCTGCTGAGCTGTTGTGGTTACTGTACGGTGAACAGAGCACGGATCAGACGCACTGGATCAAGGGACAAGTTGCCCTCAACGGAACATTCACGGTAAATTGAAAGATTTTTAGAAGGTTTTGACAAATATACCCCTTAAAACGAATTTCAGTCAACAATTCCTAATTTTATCTTTGGCATCCATTTAAGAGAAATAACAATATCATTATGGATTTGAAACAATCAATATGCAACATTGTTTTATGTCATGATGGATTGAGGCACGTCCAACTTTTTTAACACTTCAATCTTGTTTGAATTTTGTATTTGTTTTTCAAACGTATGTATCCATCAATTTGTACATTTGCTATTAAAAAATACTGTTGTTATGCCATGGGATTTTTTTGTGTGAATACTGTATTTCAAACAAAAATTTACAAATCTTGAAACCGTAGCAAATGAAAAAAATTCTCTCCCCCTCCCCCTTTTCTTTAAAAGTAGTTGTTTTGCTTGTTACCGAAGATCAGTTATTGCTACCAATGCATTTGCAGAAAATCAAATATTTAGAATAAACTTGAATATTTGATTATGTTAAGTTGTTGCATGCATGAAAACAAAACAATCGAAAAGTATAGCCTATGGTATTGTTATATTATATCAAAACAATGTATTTCAAATATTCTATGGTATTTTGAGAATAGTGCTTTTTAAATGGATATTACAAAATCAAATGTTTCAATAAAAAAATACAAATTTCAACTACCAGAAAATGAGATGATTATTAGTCCGTCTTTTCGACGTTCTATTTTCATTTTTTTTTTTTGCAGCTTGAGTTTTGGGGCGTTGTTGGCATAGGCTTCTACAGTGATATAGCAATTGATGATATCTTAGTTGTGCCGGGCACATGTGATGGTATGTTGATGTTTGTTTATGTTTTATTTTGTTATAAAAAAACATTTATATACTCACTTACAGATAAAATCATTCTATCCCGAAAGAATTGCATGCCTAACATTTAAAATAATAATGTGGTCACATAAAAAGTTTTAATTGCAAGTCATAAATGATGCTAAAATATAATTTTTTAGATAAGGCAATCATTCCTTCATTTTTATTAAACCTTTTATTCAAACTAAGAGGTGTTCCAACGAAATCAAATATAAATCTGATATGACATAAAATGCAAAGCGTTTTTAAAGTAGTATATTGAAGCACTTAAAAACTACTTGGACATTATTATGTGCACATGTTTACATTTCTAATGACCGAAATATATTACAATTCATTACCGTTTACCAATATCGTTACTTTCATATTTACAATCTATTACTTAAAGTGATTGGCTAACATTATTAGGAATTTTAAAATATCTAATTCTGTTACTTGAAAATGGTATAAACATGCAAGGTATAATTTTTAAAAATGGCTCTGAGAGTCTCAAGTCATAAAACCTTTTGGAAGTATTTGAAAACTCGAGTAACGGTCTCTATTTAAAATGTCTCAGAGACGCGATATTATACAAAATCGTGGTTTGCGTTGAACTTGCAGCTTTTCAGTCTAAACAATGGTAGTTTTCATGGTTTTTGAGTACTAATACATGAACCCATACACATGTTTCTTTTAGTTTGATAATTTTTTAGATCGGATATTCGCAAAGCCAGCCAATTACTTTAAATACAATTTATTTTTGAAAGTCAACTCTCATTTTTCTTTTAATTTCTCATTTTCGTGCCTGTTTTGGTCCGTTTGCCTTTTTGCTTTACTTTTGTAATTGTGTCAAATTTAGGTCTACGTAATTTTTATTTCTTTTTTTCATTTGTTTGATAATATATATATATATATATATATACATATATATTTGTATTATTACTTGTTGTACTGCTCTCTTCTCTTCTTTATGGACTACGTGAAAATTCAACCTTGTGGATGAATGTATTCATTGTACTTTTATATATTAAAAAAGCAAACAAAGAAAAAAATATACAAAAATCTAACTTACTTCTTTCTCCGACTGCTTACAGTTGCACCTCCAGCGGCTGACCCAAACCAAGCTGGTCGAGGGATCTCGTGTTCTTTCGATAGCACCATCTGCGACTGGACCCAGGACGTCACTGACCAGTTCGACTGGACACTGTTCAGTGGTTCCACACCTTCATTAGATACAGGACCGAGCGGTGACCACACATCTGGGACAGGTAAAGGTTCGATGACTAGTGGTCCAGCCTTGGATGCTGCAAAGACCGAGAGCACAGGAGACCGATAAATGCCTTCTTGGGGGACTTTAGACACGGGGGTGTTTCACGAAGATCCTAAGTTGAACTTATCTCTAAGTTGGACTTAACAATTATGGAAAGCTGTTAGCATTCCAAAAATAGTTTTCAAGTTCTTCTAAAAGTTATTCTAAAGGGCATACAATGTTTTTTTTCTTCAAATCATTCATATTGTCTATTATTAAGAAGAATTCATGTTCTTGATATGGAATTCATGAAAAGTCAAACATGCTTGAATTTCTTTCTTCTTTTGAATGTATTTTATTCTAAGGCTACAAATGGCTCTCCATAATGTTTAAGTCCTGCTTAGAGTTAAGTCTCACTTAAGATCTCTGTGAAACAACCCCATGATGGTCTTTTAAGACTGCCGGTCTTTGTGGATGAAAGTGAGGGATCTTTCGTAGTCCTCCTGTTTTTTGTTTTGTTTTTGTTTGTTTTTTTGTAGCCCGTTAGTCTTTCAGATTCTTCTTTTCCTCGACTATTCCTTTGATTTCCTTTCTTATTTTAAATTTCTGTTGTTATGTTCATATTATGTTTCACCTCTTCTATTATTCTCTCTCTCTGTACCTGTTTCTCTCTCTCTCTCTCTCCCTCTTTCTCTCTCTGTCTCTCTATTATCCTACCTTTTAATGCTGTTTTTCGTCCTGTGAGCCTTACATAGTCAGATTGACTTTCTGTTTAAGTGCCCAAGGCGCCTGTGTAGTGATGTGCACTACTGACGTTGTACAATTCCTATTCGATCATGCTATAACTGCACAAGCCACGCATGTTATTGCCGTCGATTTCTTGATTACAAGTGGTTTCCTTGATCCGTAGGAGGGTACGTATTCACCGAGGCTTCTGCGCCGAGACTACCGGGGGACTATGCGATCCTCACCTCGTCTGAGATGGCACCGACCGGCCCGTCTGGTGCCTGCTTCGCCTGGTGGTACCATATGTACGGTGGTACAATGGGCACCTTCAATGTCTACCAAGAAAACAATGGTGTGACGAACCCACGATGGTCTAGAACCAGAGACCAGGCGAATGAGTGGCTCATCGCGCAGCTCTGGATCAATAGTACAGTACCAACGAAGGTAAAGAAACATGGGTGAAATAAATGTAAACCATGTAGTGTATGTTATAGTTGGTTCCGATTATAGTTGGTTCCGAGTTGTGGTACCATAGAAACCTTCAAAGTGTACCACCAATAGAACCAGTGTCTGTCAAGAAGAGGGGTCCAGGGGAACTGGTGGCACATGGCGCGACTCTGGATCGATAACACACAACCCATAAAGTTGTACAAAGATATGTTTTTTCATTATTGTACAACCATGTGTACGGTGGTACCGTCGGTACCTTTGGTGCGTAGCAGAAAAACAATAATATTTGGAGCCAGCGAATGTCTTGAATCGGAGACCAAGCAAACGAATAGCGCATGGCCTGGCTTTGGAGTTCTAGGACATAACCCGCAATGTAGGAAAAAGAGAAAAGGGAGGACAAATGATAAATAGTGTCTTTGATAATTGTATTCGTGCGCTGTAACATATGTTTGACTTGCTACCAAATGTTATGGTTATACCATGGGCACCTTCATCGTGTACAAAGTAAAATGTTGTATTTGGAACTATGAAATGTCTTAAACTTGGGGTAAAGCAAGCGAATGGAGCATGGCGCAGCTCTGGAATAATAGCACAGAACCAAGGAAAATATAAAAAGGGTGTATAAATGGTATGTCTAATATTTGGATTCGTGTGGTGGTACGGATTATGTCCGATGGTACCATATGTATGTTGTCACAATGGGCACCTTCAGAGCATACCGAGAAATGAATGGATTGCGGAACCAGCTATGGCCAAGAACAATGCGCCAGGTGAATAAAATGTGAACAGAACGGCGCTAGACGTATAACACATAAAGCATGCAAAGTAAACAAAGCCATATTACTGGCTACAATTAGGTTACTTGTTTAACGTTCAGGATAATTCAAGAGTCACTTTAACAGACAGTGTTTGCAGTACACTTTCTGTTCAACGATCTGAACTTTTCTCCCTTTTCAGATTCGTTTTGAAGGCATAGTGGGTACATCTTGGGAAAGCGACATCGCGATTGATGACATCACCTACTTGGAGGGACCCTGCCCTCCACCTGGTAAGCTTTGCACCCCCCCCCCTTCTCTCTCTCTCTCTCTCTTTCTATTTCTATATCTCTCTCTATCTATCCCTTTCTCTTTCTCTCTCTTGCTTTTCTTTCTCTTTTCTCTTTTTCTTTTTTTATTCTCTCTCTAATGCTTGGTTCTCTCTCCCTTTCATTCTCTCCATTTTCCCCTCTTTCTCTCCCTCTCTTTTTCTCTTCTTCAGTTAAGCTTTGAAGCGTATTTGCTCCACATTTACATTAAAGATTCATTCGTACAAGCTGATGAATCCGTAAAAAAATGTTGATGAATCATGTTTAATGTAAGAGAAAATACGACACGAAGAGAGAATGGACAAATGAGGAGGTTAGATAAAAACAGAGCATGTACTTAGGCTTATATATATATATATATATATATATATAAAGCTTTTATAAATATGTCTGCTCTTTATTTACATAAAATTAAGGAGAATATTTACATTAAACCTTTATACTAAATAGTTCAAAGTTCACAATATTATTATTTTTTTTAAATCTCATTGTAAAAGTAAAATATCACAGAGGCGAGCAGTGTGTAGATATTAAATAACGTCATAATGGAAAGGAGGTATTTTGTCTGTATTATACTTTTCATTTCAGAAATATGTGACTTTTCAGACGACATCTGTGATTGGTCACAAGAGACATTATTGGATGATTTTGATTGGTTGATTGGATCTGGAGCGGATACACGTTACGGACCATCCGGGACCAGCTCTCTACCAGACAAAACATCGGGAGTCATCGGAGGTCGGTTATAATTGAGTGTTAAAGCCCCACTGCACTAGTTATAGCTTCTTGCGCCCTCTATATAGCAAACAATGCCTAATCGGTGACCATTCGTCCCCATGATCCCTTTTTAAAATTGTTAATTTAGATTTGATTTGATGAGATAATCACCTGTCAGTGACCTTGCAGAGAGGTCTAATCCCCCTGGCCTCACTGGTGCAGACGGGCTGTATTACTCAAAAACCTCTTCTTCTTTTTCCATGTTTATTAAGCCATCATTCATGCGTGTCTCTACTATCTCTCTCACTACGCTATTGGAAATGAATAAAACACGCCTCCTTCTCGTTTATTGGTCCAGGTGGATATGCGTATATAGATCTAAAGGACTCCACGTTGAACCCCGGAGATTCAGCCATGATCAACAGCGCCCTCAGATCACCACCAGACAGCGGCGCCGACTGTCTTGGTCTATGGTACCACATCGACGCGGTGGATGTGGGTGCAATCAACGTGTACCAGCTGACCAATGGTACCTTGACTGATGTACTATGGTCTATTGATGGTAACCGTGATGACTATTGGTGGTTTGCGGGTGTCACCATGATCAGTAGAACGGCTTACCAGGTAAAGTTTACCACACTCTACTGCTAATGTTTGCTGATATCAACATTGTGAATTTGCTTTATTAATGACTCACTGTGTCTTTTTATTTACAGAAATGCCTACTTAATGTTCATCAGCACTCTAGTAAAGTTACTAATACATAATATCATGAATACAAATTATTAATTGGGGCTATATAATTATAAACTAAATCTATGACTTTATTGACGAAATAGATTAAACAGGATCCTCAATAAATGCAATACTTGTTATCATACAAGCCCTTTATCATAAGTAGGTAAAGGATCTCGAGGGTATGCTTTTAAAAATAAAAATACAATCTTTCTTTCTCTCTCTCTTCATCTCTCTCTCTCTCTCTCTTTCCCTTCCTTCCTACTCTTGTCTCTCCCATCTATCTATCTGTAAATATTTATCTTTGTCTATTTTTATCTTCCCCTTCTCACCACTTTTTGTCTCCACATCATCTGTCCTTTTTTTTCTCTCTTTATCTGTCTCTATCTCTCTCTCACTATCTCTCTCTCTCTCTCTGTCTCTTTCTATCTCTCCTTTGCTCTCTCTCTCTCTCTCTCCCTCTCTTTCCCTTCCACCCCTTGTCTCTCCCCACCATTTTGTTTCACCCTCTACCCAGGCTGTGATCGAAGGAGTTGTCGGTACAGGTAGTCAAGGTGGTATCACCATAGATGAAGTAGGATTCACATCAGGACCCTGCAATCCTCCAGGTATGTAATCACAATATAAAAAAACAATTTTAGAAAATTAACTAGATTGTTCGAGGGATCTTTATCATTTCCATGTTTTAAAAAAGAGATTAAAATATTACTATGAAGTTGAACAAACAATCTCTACGCAGCAAGATGTGTGTTATGTTATTTCATGATAGATTGGGGCAAGTCCAACTTATATAAATACTATAATCTTGTTTTTATGGTCCCTTTGTTTGAAAACGTATGTATTTATCACGTTGTACATTTGATATACTGTGTTATTCTTCGAGAAAAAGAAATGAATAAAAGCTTTAATTGAAGAAGAAGAAAACAAATGTTGGTCGATTTTGTATACTAATTGAGCCGAATTAAACCAGCGCCAAAAAAAAAAGGTTCTTCAATTTATGTAAACAATAGGTAGACAATAATTAATTCTCTCCTTGCACACGTATTAATAAACAAGCAAAGAGTTTTCTTTAATACTCCATTATTTTAGGCCTGTTTTACAGCACGTTGATATGCAGGAACCCTATTTATTTTCTCCCTCCCCAACGCTTATATTTGAATATTCATTTTGTAGTGATTGTTTATATTAAGAAAGAAACAACACAACATTGTACCTCTTGTATTCTTCAGTTTCCATTTTCGTTCAGTGAAAAGGCTGTTCTATCATTACCACAGGCTCTGTTTTCAAACGGAAACATGAATTAATGAACAAATAAATAAATACAAACATGAAATAATGATTATTCAGTTGGCTCTGACACTCTGACACATTGATAAAGTATTTTGTAGTTCCTTTTGTTGCTACAAACGTGTTGTATTTATAATTATTGCTAATTATCATTTGAGGGTTTCACACTTTTACAAGCATTGTTTCTAGTGGACCTATATGTTTCCCATATGTTTTCCTAAAATGTTTACAATTTATTTGATGTTTTGTTGGAAACATAAATAAATTCATTTTCAATTACGAATTGAAATCGAAATAGAGAGAGATATTATTGTTATATTTGTTTCTGTATTATTGTTATGAAGGACACTGTAACTTTGAGAATGGGATGTGTTCCTGGCAGAACAGAGGTGGTGATAACATAGACTGGGAGAGGACATCAAGCTCTACCAATACCGATGGGACTGGACCAGCGTATGATCACACCATGGGGAACGATCTAGGTACAGTTAAATCATCTTTAGAACGAGAATAGAAAAAGGAATGACCAAAATGGTATGTTTCTGTTCTGTAGAGGTGCTGTGGTCTAGTGGACGGTTCGAGTCCCACCACCGGCACTAATATCATTTGGCAAGATATTAATCTACATTTTCCACTCTTCTACCTTGGTACCTTGTTTAAAACGATCATTTTATTGCCATGGTGGCCGCCGCGGGAAAATATAATTATCCAAGTCAAATAACCGGTGACTTACTTAAAAAATGTACACTTACCTGAAGTGATCAACAAATGTAAATCGTAGAAGTTTATTTTTATATTTGGTACTTGATGGAGTATTCCATTTAGCAGCTCACTCAGGAAGCTATCTATACCAGGAATGGTGAGTGAGGTAAGCAGCAGCAGCAAGGAGTGCCATGAAGTGCAGAAATAATGTGTGTACAAAGCACTTATTAATTTACAGTAACATATGCTAGTGACTATATAAAGCACAAATGCCAAATACATGTAATTAATGTCCCCTATTAGATGGTAATGTCTCAAAGTTGATTCCTCTCCACCCCTTCCAGGATTCTACATGTTCGTGGATACAGTTCAAGACCCTGTGGTCATGTTCACTGGTGATACAGCTGATCTGTACAGTGAAGTCTTTGATCCTGTGGATGAGGCTTGCTTTACGTTCTGGTACCATATCAGAGGAACAGGTAGGTCAAAGGTCAAAGGTTGTTGTTCTCAAAAGATAAAGTTGTGTTTGCTTTCTGGTATCATATCGCAGTAACAGGTAGGTCAAAGGTCAAAGGATAGTGTTCTCAAGAGAGAGAGTTTGGTTTGCTTCCTGGTACCATATCAGAGGGACAGGTAGGTCAAAGGTGAAAGGTTGGTGTTCTCAAAAGAGAAAGTTTGGTTTGCTTTCTGGTATGATATAAAAGAGAAGAAGCATTCCTAAGTGACACGGTTAAGATGGCACTGAGAATGATTTGAAACGAGATCGACAGAAAGCTGAAATCATGTTAGAATATTTTAATGTTAAACCACAATGTGCAGCGTTTGGTCTTCATCACCCTACAGTCCTTGCTATTTGTCTTGCTTTCTATGAAACTCCAACAAATAAAGTATTACAGCAATTGTATTGCATTACTGGAATTTGTTGGCAAACGGTGTAAAAGTCGTCGGCGAGAGGCAGCTTTGTTTGTATAATATATATACTTACGTTGTTGTTGTATGTTTGCTTCATGTTATTGTTAATCCTAATAATCCAGTTTGGGTCAACTAAGAAATTATTGTACTACGGGGATAAAGTTCTGTATCAAAGAAGTTCTGTATCATTAACTTGATATTTCAATCCATAGTTTTGAATTATTTCTGCTCTTTTTCCTTATCATCACCCAGGTCTAGCATCCTTGATTGCTTCTACACTTGACTTTGCTCCACCGACGACCCACACTAACGTCCAGCTGTTTAATGAGACCGGCGACCGAGGGGACGGTTGGCTGTACGGTCAGTTCAACGTGTCGTCGTTACTCAAATACCAGATCGTCATCAGCGCCGTAATCGACACTCTAACATGGGTGGGCGACATCGCCATCGACGATACTGCCTTGTTCCAAGGAACATGTGGAGGTAATGTGAAGGTGTGCGTATGGCTCTTGGTGAGAGAGTGTGTGTGTGTGTGTGTGTGTGTGTGTGTTGGTATGCAAACGTAAGCGTTGTATACTCTAGTGGTGGAGATAGTAATGATTTCACTGCGTTCGGCTGAAATTAAATATCGTGTTTATTGTAAAGTAAAAGTAAATGACAATGTATTATTCCACATGGGCTTGTGACCGCATTAAATAATCACCTATGTATGGGAGGGAATAACATTTGTTTTACTTTTTATCTGTTCCCACAAGGAACGAATAAAGCTTTCATATAAGCTTCATAATTAACAGTTTTAACAAGACTGTGGTTGGACTGATAAAATGAGAATTAAAGAAACCTAAAAGTGAATGTATGAATACAAACATTTCCCTTTATCAGGCAAGGTGCCATGGTGTAATGGTTAGCACTCTGGACTTTGAATCCAGCGATCCGAGTTCAAGTCTCGGTGGGACCTCTTTTGCAAGCTTTATCATGATTGCCTTACTTGACTTTTAATATGCCGTCCACGCAGCTTGAGGTTGGGGGGGGGGACCTCCTGATGGAGAACAAAATACCTCCATATTCCTCAAAAACATTCGATCATGAACAGAGTCTTTAGAAAGAGGTCGAGGGGAGATTAAAAACAGATCAACATTCTTCGCTTTAAGTTTTAATGAACCCCCAGTCCAAACAAACACCCTACTTTAATATTATTTTCTTGAGATTAACAGATTCTTTGAGGCATGTTTTACATCATACTTGTATTTACTTATTGTAAACTCTCGTCCACATTTTGCATAACTAGTACCTCGTCCATGGTCGTGTACATTTGAGGATGGTTTGTGCAACTACGAGCAGCTCAGCGACGATGAGCTCGATTGGTCTTTCAATCAAGGATTGACACCGTCGGTGGAAACTGGGCCATCAGCAGACCATACAACCGGTCTTGGTAAATATGACTATAGAAATACTCTCATGTACTCTAAAAATATATTGTCATTATAAGGTTAAAAAAGTACGTTAATTATTATTACAGGAATACACTTCACATGAATTGAAATAACCTGTGCTCATAAACTTTTATGAAAGTTTAGGTTCTTGTTAAAATTGTTAATTTATATATCACTATACTCTTAGTTTCCAAGTTTCTTCAGATTTGCGTGTAATTATTTTGATGATTTGGGTCGACTTCCTCTTCTTTTCTTCACAGGACGGCAAATTTATATTCACCCCATCATCTTTTCTTAGACACAAATGTTCACAGTTAATGTACTTATTATATCCTAAGACAGTAAAATGTTGACATGAAGCAGCAAACAAGTTAATTTAAGAATAAAGCTATATCATCGAATTGACATGAATATTTTTTTAAAATATAAATTTGTTCAACTCTTACTTTTAACAGTGACTGGCACCTACATTTTCATCGAGACAAGTACCGGTGCACAGGGCGACGCCGCACGCCTGCGCAGTTCGTTCGCACCGGCAGGCTCGTACTGTCTCGAGTTTTGGTATCACATGTATGGCGCCACCATCGGCTCACTGAATGTTTACCTTCAAAACAACCAATCATCGGCGGGTCTACCCGTTTGGACCAGGACAGGGTCCCTTGGTAATAGCTGGACCAGGGGATCGGTTGGCGTGGTGGATGTTTATGATTTTAGGGTAAGATGTAAAACTATACCACTTTAGTCTAATGATAGGCCCGCCTAATGGTGATCCTTTTCTCTCATTCTCTCTTACTCTCTCTCTCTCTCTCTGTCTCTCACGCATAAACACACACACACACACACACACACACACACTCTCTCTCATGGCTCCAACAGCTCAAGTTGCTAAGAAAGGCTCCAAGAAGGCAGTCAAGGCCCCTCGGCCCAGTGGTGGCAAGAAGAGGAACTCTCTCTCTCTCTCTCTCTCTCTTTCTTTCTTTCTCAGTTTTACCATGTCTGCCTGCCTTGTATTGTACTGATATTGGCTACCCTGCTTTGTTTTTACATTGTAGCTGTTGTTTTGGGAAAGATTTCCACTATGTTTTCACCAGAGGGATATTAGCTTTGCGCTATCGATGGCAATATCAACATGTGAACGCCTTTACTTTAATACGGACATTTCCGGCAAATCTCATGACAATTACTTCCATTTACAATGCTCTCCGCATTAGCAAATATGGTAACATAAATGATACAAGTCTCTGGAATAGCGATGAGTTGTAGCGATTCACAAGATATTAAAGGGTCACTGGATCATCAATACAATTGTACTTCGTTTCCTCTTACAGGTGATCTATGAGGCTGTACGGGGATCATCATTCACTGGCGATATAGCGCTCGATGACCTTGACCTTTACGAAGGAGAGTGTAAAGGTGACTTTTAAATATTCTCCTATTCTTCTTCATCTTTCTCTTATTCTTCTTTTTTCTTTTCTTTCCTTTGTACAATCTTCAAATTGATGCTGCAAATGAGTTTCTGAAATGTTTGTGCCAGAGCGTGCCCGATTATTATATCTTTCCCAAAAGATAGCATTATTTTGCTATATAGGAAAAAGTTAAACGTCCTTGCTGTTATTTTTTGTTTTTTTTTATTTTTTTTGTGCATACTGCCTGGCTTTACAAAAACATGGTCATCGAGTTTTTAAATTTTCCTCGCAATAACCCTATGTATGTTCTACTTTTCATTAATTATCGTCTAACGTGTGGTAAATCGTCGCAAGAAGTAGTAACATGTTCCCTTGCTATTTATGCGTGTGATGGATCAAACATTCCTTTATTATTTGTTTCATTAGCTGCTCATGCATGTGACTTCCAGTCACCTGACTTGTGCCAGTACACTCAAGATGATACAGATGATTTTGATTGGCTGTGGGGTGACGGTAGTACGGATACTGTCGGTACAGGCCCGGATGTAGATGCTACCTACGGTACAATATATGGTAAGTTAATTTTTGTTTCCGTCTTATCATTCAGATATTGATGAATGGTGGTGTGCGCAAATTAGCGAAAAAAATAGTAGACGACGAGACCTAAGTAGTATATATATATTATTAAAATAGTAGTCATCAAACTTTAAATAAACATCAGAGAGTTTCATTCAACTGAAAATTTGTTTTTAATAACTTGTTTTGGATTTGTAACAGAGAAATCACTTTTCCTTAACTTTCAAAAGATACCTTAGAAGCACTTATTCCTGCAGTTGTCTGGGGGCCGGGCTTTAGTCATTCAAGTCATTCAACATCTTGTATTTTGTTTTGTCTTCACCTCAACAAAATTGAGATAACATTCCATGTGAATATTGTTATTGTATACTGCGTGGAAATTGTCTAGCAAAAGTTATTAACTGTTCATAATGGAGGAGAAAGGGTTTTTATTTTCTTTAATTATTTTCATCGCAAATATATAGATAATTTATTATCATAAATGTGCAACAAATATGTTTAAGATAAATGTTTTTGCTTCATTTCCTCACCCCTTTTCCTCCTAAATGTCCTCCCACTCTCTCCTTCGATCCCCCCACCCTTTTCTCTCTTTCTCACTCTCTCTTTCTCTCCCTCTCCATCTCCATATTTTAGGAAAGTACATGTATATTGATGCAACCAACAGGACACTAGGTGACACGGCCAGGCTGGTAGGACCTACCTTTACCCCCGAAACCACCGGCGTGACTTGTTGGACATTCTACTACAATATGTATGGACCAGATGTGTACACACTAGCATTCAAGGTACATATGTTTTTGTATTATTACACATTTATAGATATGTCGTAAGCACAATTTAATTATAACAAAGACAGACAAGTTGAAACATATATCGGATCTGTTCACCACCTTTAAAATTCCTTAGGTAATCATGTTTGTTTATTACGTTCCATTGAATATTCGTGTTTTTCGGTAACACAAACTTTCGTGAACAATAAGTCCCAGTTCCCAAGTCGGGTGTAACGTTGGTTAGAAGCACCCCTTATATCGCCAAAGGTATCGGGTTCAGTATACCCGACACTTTGTGAAGAACCTACATCAAATCTAGGAAAACCAGCGTCTCGACCAGACATTTTTTGATGCGAGATGAATAATCCCAAGAGATCGTAAAATGGCCAGCTAACGTCACTGTATGACTGTACAGTGTACAATCATGTTTATACCAAAGTTTAGCCCATGGACACAACTTGACGATATTACCAGTAAAATAGATATTCAAGAAGAAAAAAAAAATATAAAGACATTTAATCCATTAGTATACAATTAATCGACCTGTTTCTACCAATCTCGGTCATTCCACAGTTGCAATCAGACCTCAACACACCTCTCTGGTCTACAGCCAGTAACCTAGGCAACGCGTGGTACGGTCAGCAAGTCACTGTTACGTCATCCATTCCATATCACCTGATATTTGAGGCGACCGTAGGGACCGGAGAGCTTGGCGACATCGCCATAGACGATGTAGATTACAGGGAAGGCGTTTGCGATAATTCAGGTATATGAAATGAAAAATAATTGTTATATAATATGATGTAATCAGTTAAGTTTTACTCATACCCAAGCACTTATCTGTTGCTTTTATAGCCGAAAAATCCTCTTTTCCCAATTACCATGTTGTTTCCATAATGTAATGTTACCCTTAAAATTAACGATACCTCCATGAATATATACTATTAGATCAAAATTTCATGTTCTTGTTCTTTTTTTATCATTATTCGGAATTTTGTTTAAGTTTCGTTTAATTTGTTAAATTCTAGTTTTGTTTTTTAGGCTAAATTTGCTATCATAGTTGTCACTCTGCCTCTAGTCCGCTAAAGAAGAAAAAAATATCCAGTTCTGGCCGTAGACATGACTATTTTCAAAATAACATCTTTCGTCAACTTTTATTGAAATAAGGCTTTTAAAAATTGTTAGATATCTATGATGCTACTCAACGAGGCAGGTTTACTTTATTTTGTGGTCACTTGATAAACCTTTGTTATTTTTTAAGGAAAGGGCAGAAAACCTTTGTTTCGTTTTCTTGCACTCTCTCAATGCCGAAGAGCGAAGACCCAGGGTTTAATGAGGAAAAAAATACTTACCAGGTCTGTTAGTAGAATATACATATCAGTGTATTTTGAATGTGGTGTTTGCGTAAACGATGGACACTTCTCCTAACAGGTAAGGTGCCAAGGTGTAATGGTTAGCACTCTGGACTTTGAATACAGCGATCCGAGTTCAAGTATCGGTGGGACCTCTTTCTTTTGAAAGCTTTAATTAATATCAGAAAGACTACTCCATAATTTTCCTCCTCTAAATGTAATAGCCTTTTGCCGTAATTTGTTTTGGGAGTTTTTACCATAAGCTGTTCACCAGTTCTTGTTTCATATCTTAACACACGTCTCATAAAAATATTACTTATATAAATGGGACAAATTTGATGTACAGCTCGATAAACAGTATGAGCTAACTGTTTGATCATACGGATTTCCAAAATATCTACCTTAGTTTGTTCATAGAGTGTTACAGTTAGGTACGTATGATCAACTTGAAGGGCTACTCTCAAATAGCGATTTTGTAATGTTTGGAACTTATGGCGATTTGTCTTAATTTATTTGCCCCAGACAACATTACAATTATCAACATTTGGCTGTACAATTGATTTTAAAAACAATAGAGCTGTTTTATTATCAATGAAATGCCTAATTCTTTTCCAGAGATAAAGTGATTTAGGGATTTTCTTATAAATATGTGCAACAGTATCACTACAATCTAAGTTGGTTATCAATAATTACACCAACATATTTACATGGGTGAACTTGTTTAAATATTGTATCATTAGTACAAATAGGGTGAGTTTCAACAAAAAAGGTCCATCCTTTTAAACGTTGGGCTGATCCAAGCAACATCAATTCACTTAAACTATACTGATGAGACACTCCTAACCACCCTGGTCTGTCCGCCACCAACTGAACAAGTCAGATTGCTCACAACCCCTACCAGCTTTAGGAAGTACAAGACGTTTACCCTGATCCTCAACAAGTCGGTCCTTCCCTCACACTGCATCTAGGTAGTGCTACAGGAAAGGGTCACCCCCTTGTGTTCCATAATAGAATGAGAGGTTCATTGGCTTTTTTATCATTGCTTATAAAGACTGAGTGTATTGTCAACGTGTTGTTCCCCGAAACCCAGCCCTATTGTTCTATCCATATTGACGCAAGCACAAACACTCATGGTGCCAAAGTGTAATGGTTAACCTGTTTTTTTTTTATATAAATAATGGCGGAAAATATTCTCTTGCACTCTCTCATTGCTAGGGAATAGAACCCAATGCTCTAAATGGACATAAAGTGAATCAGGTCGTTTTGTAGTTTTATCCAATCCATAATCATATTCTACTTCCAACTCGTAATGGATATCCCCTCTCAAATACAGGTTTCAGTTGATGATTTCGTTGAATAATGTAACTTCAAGCATGATTTCCACTTGTTAACAAAGTGATACCTGAGAAGATTCCTTAGTTAGTGGATGTCTACTCTTGTAGATTAAACAGTCCATAAACATCAAGACAAAAAATCGGGTTTGCTCAACAGAGTCAGTCTGAGATACAATTTGGTTCTCTATGTTGAACGTGATAACCATATTCATTTCAATGTTTCTGTATTTCTCATTAATACCTTGTTAAACAGTCATTTATTTCACTTGCGATGAATAATGACAGCTTTCTGGATGGAATTCACTCTGCATAATTAAGCTGTTATATGTCGGGTTAACCTCGCGCAAGTGCTTTTAGTTGTCAAGAGAAAGTTTTGTTCATAATGTATGAATAAAACTACTAAACAGTTATATTAGAAGAATATACGGAGAAGTGTATTTTGAACATGGTGTTTCTCTAATCTGTGGACGGTGTATTAGCAGGCAAGGTGCCATGGTGTAATGGTTAGCACTCTGGACTTTGAATCCAGCGATCCGAGTTCAAGTCTCGGTGGGACCTCTATCTTTTGTAAACTTTATCATGATTGCCTTACTTGACTTATGCCGTCCAGGCAGAGAGCCTCCTAGCCTGGTGGCTTCTGCATGATGATGGTTGGTTTAACAACCCATGGTATTCCTCTGTATCTCTCTCTATTTCTCTATAAAGTTGTACCTTGGTTTCAGTAAAGGGTCATATTGTTTGGCTCGTTTCATTTTGCTGCGTTCTTCGCTAAGATCTAGCACTTCTTGTGAGATCCATGCTCATTGTGGGGTACTCTTCTCTCATTTCCAGAACATCCGTTGCTGTACTATTAAACGTTTGCTTAATATTTCCCCAGATGCTGTCTATGTATACTAGGTGGATATCAAAGAGAACTAGGAAAGGTCTGGACTTCCCTCCGATGATTTCAAAGTAGTTTTGTGTTGATACTTTTAAACTCATTTGTGATAAATGATGGCATCTTTAAGTATGGAATTCACTCTGCATACTTAATCTGACTATATCGGACAAGCCGTTCGTATGTGCTATTAGTAGAATATATGGACATGTGTATTTTGAATGTGGTGTTTCTTTAAACAATGGACGGTTGAACTAATACGCAGGGTGCCATGGTGTAATGGTTAGCACTCTGGACTTTGAATCCAGCGATCCGAGTTCAAGTCTCGGTGGGACCTCTTTCTTTTGTAAGCTTTATCATGATTGACCTCTTAGTTCTCAATTGATTCTCTTATTGTTTGTGTTGATTTGGCATTTCCGTAATTGCTGCATAAATCTATTTTGATTTAGCGGCTTGGTGTGCCATTTGTCTTTACACTCCCCGGTCTTCCTCTGTTCCTCTCTATTCATAAATTTGTAATTTGGTTTCAGTAAAGGGTCAACTTGTTTTGCTCGTTTCATTTTGCTGCCTTCTTCGCTGAGATCTAGCACTTCTTGTGAGATCCATGCTTCCTGTGATGTACTCTTCTCTAATTTCCAGAACATCCGTTGCTGTACTATTAAACACTAATATTTTCCGAGATGCTGTCTTTGTATACTAGGTGAATACTAAAGAGAACAAGGAAAGGTCTGGACTTCCCTCCGATGATTTCAAAGTAGTTTTTGTTGATACTTTTAAACTCATTTGCGATAAATGATGGCATCTTTAAGTATGGAATTCACTCTGCATACTTAGGCTGACTATGTCGGACAAGCCATTCGTAAAGTGCTATTAGTAGAATATATGGAGATGTGTATTTTTAATGTGGTGTTTCTCTAAACTATGGACGGTTGTACTAGCAGGCAAGGTGCCATGGTGTAATGGTTAGCACTCTGGACTTTGAATCCAGTGATCCGAGTTCAAGTCTCGGTGGGACCTCTTTCTTTTGTAGGCTTTATCATGATTGAGTTTCTTAGACTCCAATAACTTGAATTTGTCAAGTTAGTTCAATAGAATGTCCATCTAGATGTAATGTGCGCACATGCCATGTGCCAATATAGCTTTTTTTGCTGTAAAATAGTACTATTTTTTTCATTTGGGTTATCAATTCCAATAAGGTTTTGGAGGTGATGCATCATCGGGCCCTGCAATTTGCGGGCCTATCAGTTGAAATGGCTGGTTAACGTTATCATAGGCTTGAGCACATGTGCTATTTAGGATTTGCATCATTTATACAGTTTAGCTCATATAGTTACACAAGGCGGATGAGATACTCCTCTCCAAGTCACCCTGGTCTGTCCGCCTCCAACTTTAAGGTAGTACATGACGTTTACCCTGATCCTCACATGTTGGTCCTTTCCCGACACTGTATATGCAGTGCTACCGGGAAGGGTCTCCCCCATGCGCCCAACAATTAAAGGGGAGGTCCAAGGATTTAAAACTGAATGTATTTTCATCGTGGTGTTTCCCAAATCCCAACCATATTGTTCAATCCAAATGGACGCTGTTAAAAACGGGTAAGGTGCCATGGTGTAATGGTTAGCACTCTGGACTTTGAATCCAGCGATCAGAGTTCAAGTCTCGGTGGGACCTCTTTCTTTTGTAAACTTTATCATGACTGACCTATTGCGATCGAATGCTATCGGTCTATTGCCTTGATGTTTACTCCTGTGTTCCTGCGTAGTTATATGTCTTGCATCCCATGGTATCGCTGATCTCAGAAATAGCGGAGGAAGAACAAGAAGAAGAAGACTTACTTGAGTCTATTTGAATCTAATAATTTCTCCCCTGCATTTATCGAGTTAGTTCAATAGAATGTCTATATTTCTATTTTGATTAATAGTGTCCGCAATACCTACCAGATTTTCCGATGTTGGTAGGGCTATTTTTCTGTTAGGATATCAACACAGTGTCTTTCAATTAGGTCTGGAGATGATGCATCGTTATGCACTTCGGTTTGTCAGCCCATCATTTGAAATGACTGGTTAAAGATATCAGAGACATCAAAACTTGTGCTACTTAGGCTTACCATTATTCGTACAGTTTCGATCATATAGTTACACTAGGCGGAAGAGACACTCCTCTCCTAGGCACCCTGGTCTGTTTGCCACCAAACTAAAACAAGTCAGATGGCTCACAACCCCTAACAGCTTGACTGTAGTACGGGACGTGTACCCTGATCTTCACAAGTTGGTCAATCCCTGACACTGCTTACGTAGTGCTACCTAGAAGGCACTCCCCCCTTGCGCTCCATACTAAAAGTTGAGGTTCAAGGCTTATAGGGACTAAATGTACTTTCAACGTGGCGTTTTCCAAAATCCAGGCCTATTGATCTGTCCATATGGATGGTTGAACTACCAGGTAAGGTGCCATGGTGTAATGGTTGGCACTCTGGACTTTGAATCCAGCGATCCGAGTTCAAGTCTCGGTGGGACCTCATTCTTTTTTAAGCTTTATCATGATTGACTTACTTGAGTCTCTTTGGCTTAAATGATTTCTCATATAAATTGTTCAAGCTGGGTCGTTTGTCAATAATTCCATCTTTATTAAGTGTCCACACATGCCATTTGCCAATACCTATCACTTTCTTTGCTGTTAGTATTACCGTTTGTTTTTCTTAGGGGTTATCAACATGATCTCTTTCCATTGGTTTCGGAGATAATACACAATCGGGCACTGCAATTTGCAGGTCTATGAGTTGAAATGGCTGGTTAACGTTATCATGGGCTTGAGCACATGTGCTATTTAGGATTTGCATCATTCATACAGCTTCGCTCATATGGTTACACTAAGCGGATGAGACACTCCTCTCCTAGCGACCCTGGTATTTCCGCCACCAACTGAACTAGTTTGATGATTTACAACCCCTACCAGCTTGAAGGTAGTACAGGACGTTTAGCCTGATCCTCACATGTTGGTCCTACCCTCAAATAGAGACTAGTTCTAGGCTATTTCCAACATGTTCTTTCCCAAAACCCAGCACAATCGTTTAATGCATATTGACGCTAGCACAAACAGGCAAGGTGCCATGGTGTAATGGTTAGCACTCTGGACTTTGAATCCGGTGATCCGAGTTCAAGTCTCGGTGGGACCTACTTCTTCTGTAGGCTTTATCATACAGTGTGAACATGTCATATTATGATGTCACTTTCTCCATTAACTGTAAATTCCTAAAACCGAATGACTGCCACATATCTTGTGTGAAGGAACTGAAACATTAATTGTGGAAACAGGCACTTCTATATCACTGTGCGTACAGAAATTGTATTCACAATTGTTTACTTTCCGTTGATTCAATTTTTTGTTATATACGTTGGTTGATTCGTGGTATATTAACATGCATAGACCATTATGTTCTTCTCGAAGTTCCACCTACACGACTCCGAGTGTATGGTGATCGTGCCTTCTCCTCTGTTGTTCCACGCCTCTCGAACTCCCTACCTTATATCCTTCGCGTCACCGACAAGCTAGAAAGCTTTAAGTCAAGCCTCAAAAGCCATCTTTCCACGCAAATGCGTAGTGCATGACTATTGGAGGAGCGGGCGCCCTTGAATGTTTGAACCAGATAAATGACGTCATACAAGTGTTGTGGATCATCATCGTCATCATCATATTAAAGATGCCCATGCATGGGTGTTTAGTCGTTCGTGAAGTAGGCAACTTGGCGATCACTCCGATCACTACAAAACACTTATCCAATGGGTATTACGCTCCCGTGCGCGTATACGTCCTTGTGCTGCCCTCTATATACCCACGCTTTAGCAACTTAAATGCCGCAGTGCCTACGGGAAGGTGGTTCCTTTATTAAAGCTAGATGCAGGGAGGAATTCAGAACTCATCGTGTTAAACAAAATAGCCATATACCCAGACATTTTTGAACATGAATACACAATGTTTAGCCGAATTAGAGTTTGGTGAAATTTCCTGTGACTTGGATTATCCTTGTGTCGATCTTTTTGGCCTGACGAACCTCCTAATACCATGGAGCTTTTTTTCTGTTACATTAACACAAGTCGACCTTTTCATTCCTTCATATCCTTTCAGTTTCGTGTGACTTTGAGACTGATCTGTGTCTATGGGGTAATACACCGGACGGAGACGATTTCGATTGGATCCGACAGAGTGGGGCTTCCCCTACTACAGGCACTGGTCCTCTAGCGGATCATACACTGGGCAATGCACAAGGTGAGTTATATCGCTATTGGTTTTAAGAGAGACAGAGAGAGAGAGAGAGGGGTGGGAGGTGAAGGGGTGAGGGCATTCCCACCACAGGAAATTGACCACTAGCACACCGTATATCGGGTAATACATACAGGGCATTATTGGTATGTAGAGAGAGAGAGAGACAGACAGAGACATGGAAAGACGGAGAGAGAAAGAGACAAAGAGAGATAAAGAAAGTCAGAGACAGAGAGATAGAGATTTTGGCGCGGGGCTTCTATCACCAGCAGATCAGCCATAGGGTTACATTCTGGATGAATAACAGAAGGCTATTCCTTTTCGAACATTCGAGATACAATACAATTGTAACTTTTTTGAAAAAAAATCAAACCTCAGTCTATTTGAATGGCCTTGTTCGTTACCTATGGAAAAAGTGCGACATGACGTATTAAATGCGACCAAAATTTCCGTGTGACACACAATAGCGTATTGAATTTGTAATTGAGTTGGTTTTGTTCGAGGTGTGTTGTAAGGTGAATTAAATCAACATGATAACGAGATTAACCCATCCAGGGATTTAAAGCGTGACAATCACATTAATACTCTAGACTCTCGATTGAAACTGATGTCATTAACCCTCAAAGTAAACCTCGTCCCCAGGTTTCTACATGTACATCGAAGCCAGCTCGGTGGGCGTCGGCGCAAACGCCCGTCTTCTCAGCTCCATCTTTCCCTCCGCCACGGGCTCCTGCGTCTCCTTCTGGTACCACATGTACGGATCCACCGTGGGCGAGCTCAACGTCAGCGTCATCGATGCTCTCTCCGGATCCGAGGATTACAAATGGCGGCTCTCCGGTCAGCAAACGGCGGACCCCAACGCCTGGTTGGAAGGAAGGTTCTCTGTCATGAACGGAGACGGCATGACAGTAAGTTTCAATGCCTTTAATGTCATTTTTCTTCATTATATACTACATGTATTTGTTTGCACCCAGTGCATGCGATGCGTCATTTATTGACGGATTACTGCGTCGACCAATGACACGGTCTTTGATGTGCCATGCTAAATTCACATCGCAGAAAAAAAGGAGCGAGCTTAACTTTATTATTTCTTTGTATATACTATTTGTTTACACCCGTTGTATCTGATGCGTCATTTATTGACCTAAGACTGCGCCAGCCTCTGTCATGGTCTGATGTGTCATGCGAGACGTGCATCACAGAAAAGAAGAGTGAGCTTAAAATGACCACTGTAAACATTACGTTCATACAAAAGGTATTAGTTGATCTTACCTTCAGACATTCGAGATAATAACGCAATATGTATGATGCCTGTCTCAATAGCTAGCAATGGATTCAGTAAAAGATAAACCGATAGTTCACCTTTAGCTTCTTTGTAACTTATCATATTAGTTGTGTATAATATCAATATTATTACAAACTATGGAAATTATCTGCAATAATGCATAATTTAACAAGTTAATGGTGCCTACTTTTCGAAAGTGTACCATATGGAATATATACATCTAGTAAAGATTAATTTTCGTGTACATTTTATATCGTGCATGAAATTATAATGGTGATGAGACAAATTCATGTTGTTTATTTTTATTGTAAGAATATAACCTAAAACATTTTGAATTCATTTTTAAATTGTTCATACTGTTTTAGTTTGATGTTTGTTTTATGTTGTCACCATCTTTCTTACTTTGACAGCCAACTCCTACTTCTTATGATCCATTGGTGGTGGTAAGGGTGTCATTCATATGGGATATACATTGTCATAAATAAAATATTTTTATTCCATTATTCCATTCAAAATACTTGCTATTATTCATCAATTGGCTATTTTCATAATGTAACCTCATTTGCGCATATGACTTTGTGAAGCGCCTCGATACGAATGAATTCATCTCAATAGTCAGAATTGTATACATTGGTTGTTGGTAGGTAATGCAAACATGTTAGCTTGCCCCACCTAGCATCATACAATGTATGCAATTTTTATTCTGACAATTGAAATATCAATTTTCATAACAAGTGAGTGGAATAACGTGCAACGAGGCACATAACAAAGAGTTGTGCATTAAATATGATCACATTACGAGAATGGCAATACTTTTTGAAAAATTGATCAAACATTATTTTAGTAGCCTTTTTTTAGCGTCACCGATTAAAAAATCCCCCAAAAAACACGATGATATTTTTTCATAATCTCGACATGGAATATAGTATTTGAAATTCAGTAGGGGTACTAAAATTGCCCTTAATTCAAGAAAGTGTTTGCGTCCGTATTAGTACATGTATTAACATTTCACCAGTTCATTTACAGCATTGCAATACACCTACTCACTGCAGTTTCCAAATGCAGCTTAAAAGCCCCTTTCGTCGGGATTTAGGAACAAAACTATTCAAATTCATAGCAGAAAACTGTAAAATGTTCATCGTTTTTAACTTGTTTATGCTTCCTCATTTCATTCCTTTTTAATTCGTTCAAGTGAAATGAAATGTAGCTGACTTTCAATTGCACTGCATACAAGGCACATATTAGACAAATTGAATGCATAGACCTTTCTTCGAGAACAATATACTTATCATATTATTTATAGCAAATCATACCACTAGCATTTATGTAGCCGTCCTTGGCAAAAGCTCAAACAACGCAGCCACTTCTCATTCATTTTTTGTTAAAGTCTTTTTATTTGACAAAACCTCATTTGTTATATTATTTCATCACAGCTAAAATGGCATTATTTGCATTTTTTACGTTTATTGTACCTCATTATACAAGTATATTAGCATCTACATCCATGTATACAGATAGGTCGAACCATTGAACCATCTACGCCATTGAACATAAAATTGATAAGGGCCCCGTTGCACAAAACCAACCTTTGATGAAACTTTGCCATCAATGGTAACTACCATGGAAACCTTGATTTTGATTGGTTGTTTGGTTGGCTGTTAAAGCCATGTTACCATGGTAGTTGTCATTGATGGCCGAGTTACCATCAATGATAAGTTTTGTGCAATGGGGTCCAGGTGTCATCATTACATACAATATACCATTTTCGTACTGTTACCAAACTTAATTTACCCCTTCTGTTGAGGTTCCTCGATACGAATTATTTCATTCATCTGAATACGAATAATCGTATCTCATTACTCAGGAGACGAACTGCATAAAAAAAAGTTGTTGCCAGGTCAAACAAACATTATGATTTGTCCTACAACACGTATCACAGTGTTAACATATTTTGCATTCTGACTATTCAATTACAATTATGTATTATACGTGAATGAAATATTTCCTATTCATTATTGAGGCACTTCAAATATATATTAATATTAAAATTTGTTACATTACGAAAATGTTCCATTTTGTATCCATCCGCTTGAAACCGTTACTCATTAATAAGAGGAAATGTGTAACAGCTGAGATGACTGGTAAAGTAACAAAATAACTTATGCATAATGTTGTTACATTAGGATGTAAACTTACATTGCTTGGCCAAGACATTGTATAAAAGCTTTTACAGTAGAGAAATACCGAGGACACTCCAACCTTGGTTTCCATTAATAAACTGTTGCAATTCTATATTCGACAGCGACTGGCATTCCATTCTAAACAATATTTTTTATCAAATTAATCAAAGATCTGGATGAAATGGAGTAGGTATAAACCTATTCAAAATACCGTGTGAATCTGTAAGGATTTTTCAAATCTGTTCCGCGCAAGAAGGACCGTTATTGGACTGTTTAATTCCTTTGTATAGAAAGGTGATGATTATAATGCCATTCTATTTCGCAAGAGACGAATTATGTCACCAACTTCATCATTTTCAGATCATGATCGAGGCATCAACCGGCATCAGTTACTATGGCGACATAGCCATTGATGACATCACAGTTTTAGACCAAATTTGCCCAGGTAGGAATAGAGTAATTTTCATGTTAAAACCATTTACTTAGATACATGAATAACTTGTTGACATATTTAAGCGTATTTGTTTTAATCTGATTAAGTTTTATCTATTTGTTTGACGAGATAACTTGCATCGAGCGTTCCCTTTATTAATTTATTTTTCTTCTTCTTTTTTCTTCTTTTTCCTTTTCTTCTTCACCTTCTTCTTCTTCTTTTCTTCTTCTATTTATTCTTCTCCCTCTTTCAGTTCTCCGTTTTCTTCTTTATGACAGTATAACATCTTATAAAATATTGAATATTGTGTTTACTTCCAAGACATCATGGAAGGAAGTAAAATGTTTATTTTCCAAATATTTTTTGTTTCTTCCAGTATTCCCCAGCACAGCTGATCCTTCTCTCTATGACACGGTAAGCTGTGACTTTGAGATGTCATTGTGCGGATGGAACCAGATGGCCGATGACGACTACGACTGGACGAGATACGCAGGCACAACATCGTCCGCGTCGACGGGACCGACGAGTGACCATACGACTGGCACTGGTAACCGAATTTCTGACTCTTGCTTATGCACGCACCAAACCTCCCCCCCCCCATCTCTCTCTCTCCCTCTCTCTCTCTCTCTCTCTCTTTCACCATACTACCGGCACTGTTTACATCTACGTCTTTTTTTTTGCACACTTGTTTTAACATATCAAAATATATGAAAAACATTAGTAAAGCATATGTTGATAATGTTCTTTCATATGTTTCTTATTCCCCTTTGATATGTTATATTTGTTTTCTCTCCTCTACTACCCCACTCTTTTAAAAAGGGTATTATCTCAAAAGGTTTCACTTTCTATCTTTCGGCGGTTCTCCCCCATTCGTTGATATCATTCAAAAGCAGTAAAACAGTTCGTGAATAGCAAAACACTCTTGCACACTCAACATTTCAATTACAAAATAAAAACGAATAGCTTCTTTTGCAGAAACATTTCCAAATAATCTGTTTTCTCTTACAAAATGGCATAAACAAGTACCATATTTTATATTCAGCAAAGTAACATTTTCTTACTCATTTTCGTCATCCAGGCTATTACATATACTTCGAGGCATCGAGCGGTGCTCTAGGCAGCACTGCCCGGGTAAAATCCCTGGAAATTCCCGCTACTCCGGCGGGAGCCTGTCTCCAATTCTGGATCCATATGTACGGTACGACGATGGGGGCGTTAAACCTCTATCTCTACAATACCTTTGACGGGACGACGACATTGGTTTGGAGCCAGTCAGGAACACTCAGGAATGCATGGATTTACCAACAGGTGGATCTGGTATCAAGTCAAAACTATGAGGTGAGTTGATCTTATTTTATCTTTTATCTTATCTTCTGTCAAGAAAAGGGTGAGCTCTGGTAAAGATATAAAACAATAAGTTAGTTTTCCTGACACGCACAATATTATTATTATTATTAACTATAAACAGCAATACCCTATCAACGGGAGAGTTGATTAAACTCATAGCAATAGATAACAGACACGACTAAAAATAGTTTAAAACAGTTGACTAAAATGCATCTTGTAACCCATGACATTTAATGATATTACTCGACTGCATCATTAATTTATTTCAACATGATGATGTTTTTTCAAGTGTTTTTTTTTTTTTTTTGACAACATATAAAACAGACATCTTGACAAGTTTTTGATACTTGTTTTATTCTCTCTTTTTCGAAGCTAATCTTTGAGTCTGTTCGAGGATCGGATTTCCTGAGTGACATAGCACTGGACGACATCCTTTTCGATTCGTCTGCATCATGCCCGCAACAAAGTAAATTATTTTTAATTATATTACAGCATCAGTTTGATTCTAAAGAAACACAAACCCTTTATCTCAATGAAGAATGTTCTCTTTTATTGGTAGCAAAACTACATAAGTCATGATATGCATGATTAGGCCTCGATTGCATGTCAGATATTTCTTAAAGAAACCCAAACAGTGATGGTTCTACTTCCTATATGATTTCATATTTGTCCTAATTTAATATTTCTATTCCTGTTGGTCCAAATGAAATTATTATAAGAATTTCAAATGTTAATGAGCGGTTTGTAACGCATAATATTGTATATACTAAGCGTGATATGAGAAAAATATATATTTATCTCTGTGTTTATGACCAAAGGAAGAAAAAAAGAAGTGTTGCAGACAGCGCACGAAACGTCGTGATCTTTTAGATTCCTTATTGACAACATTGCGAGACAAACGAATATTACTAGCGATATTATTTTCGATACTACATCCGCAATGAGTAATATATTTAGCAATAAAGGAAGAAGTTTTCGAAATTATTTGCTGTTATGAATCCTAAAATGATCGCAAACCTTAATATTTGGTTATAGATGTGTCATTTCTTCATGAGTGGCCTACGGTTTACATGATACGACATTCGCACGTGCTAGTCTACTCCCACAAGAATTATATGATTGATCGTTATGATATGCATGTTCCCACATGATACAGAACAGTGTACCTTCGAGCAGGATACATGTGGCTGGCAGCAGGATACCACCGATGATGGTCTCGACTGGACCAGAGGTACAGGGGCGTCCTACCCGACCGTTCCGACGGATAAGAGCACTGGCACTTCGAACGGTAAGACCGATGCTACACTTCCTTAATCTCTAGATGGTGTCCTTTGAACACCCTGGGCATGCATCGTGTCATATGTACAAATTAGATGACTCCCGGCCGTTTTCAAATGAACAAGTACATCTCTTTCAAACTCGATTTCTGGAGCTTTTACTAGTTAAAGTTTCAGATGCAAACGTCATTGTGGTTGGATTAGCTTGTACGGGCCTGTATAAGAGTGACTAGATGGGATTTTCCCCAGGGAACTGAAAATGATTACTTATATGTACAGAATAGTAACTAAATCCCGTGGCCGAGGTCATAAATATAGTGTAAACGCTTGGTTCAGTAAATAGTAAAGCGCTATTTAAGAAACCGGTGTTACTTATATTTGTTTCTGCTTCATTTTCGATTATTGCAGGTAATTTCATCTACGTGGATACCACGACACCACACAGTGATGGTGATGTGGCTAGAATTATCAGCCCAGTCTTCAACCTTTCCTCTTCTGACTACTGCGTGCAGTTCTGGTATTATCACGATGGATTTGGCTACATCCGGCTCCACTCCAGGGAGAATGGGGTCTTTTCTGCACCCCTATGGACCTCGCCCGTTAACACCAACCGAGGATGGGGATACGGTAGCGGTACCGTGTCTGGCAATGATGTAGAGGTAAGGGGTAGCACGATTTACAGCAGCGCTTTTTTGTATGGATGCAGTGCGGATTCGAGTCCTGTGATAAGCAGACGAAAATGCAAAACATTAAATGTCGCCACAATGTGCGTATGCGCGACGCTCCCCTTTGTTTTTGACGGAGGCCTTTGTTCTCACGGTAAAACACTGAATACACAACTGAAAATCAATATACATGTCTTTGTGAAAGATTGGATATCCCTTTGACTATTCACAGTAGCTAGGAAAAGAAGAAGAGGAAGAAGGGATGCCCTATTATTAAAGTAACGTACTGTTTGAATATATATCGAATTTTGAACGACAAGATGAATTCATTAAATATTACGTGTGAACAAAAGTATTATCCCACTACCTATATTCCTATTGCAATGTATATCTTGTCGTGTAATAAAAAAAAAAACAATCGTAGACATTTTACTAATTTTTTTACCCTATGATCAGTGTCTATTCTGTTTATTTTGCTTCCATCCAAATAATTATGTGTATCTTGTTCTTTTCGTTTTCATTCTCCGACCAGCAATTTTTGTTTTAATTTTCAAATAGTCTGAATACATCTGAAATTACAATATTACATTCAGCTTGTCTCTTTTTGTATTATATCCCTTTCTGTGAATATAACTGATAATTTAATATATTACCGTATTTGCATATTCATCTTTAATGCTGTACAATGTTTATTAGTTAGTTATTTCAATATTTGTGTATGTTCTGTTTCAGGTTATCTTCGCAGGTTCTGTGAGCTCTGTCTACGGTTCAGCTATGGCTCTAGATGAGATCAACATTGAGTTTGGGGCATGCCCACCGCCAGGTACAAGACAAAATATACCCAATTCTCTGACTAAAATCACCCTTCATACATCTTATTTCGCCCATATTAACCCATTGACTACAAAATGTATTCATTGCTATAGGCTTAATATAGGAGCCATCCGGCTCCAGTAGACAATCGGTTTAATAGATTATTTATCCGTCCGTTTCTTCTTGCTTCTTTTTAAAAAGCTGCATGAAAAAGTACCAATTGTCCAAATCATCTTTTCCAAGAACTTATACCGTGGACTGTATTTTATTTTTCTGTTTCATTTTTACTTAACAATGTAAGCAAAAAATGTATTACCTACTACAATAAGCTTCTGAGTCTGTTGATTCGATTGGCTTGAAGCAATTGTGTTATAGATTTGTGGAAGCTGTTATTGATAGAAAGTTTTATGAAATAAGGCCCTCATTTGTTAAATCGAATGTAAGAAAATGAATGAACATAGCTTTATTTGTTAACATCATTAAAACATGTTTATGTATGTTTATCCCATGACTAATATTCCGAAGATAACTTATTTTAACGTTATCACATCACTCCACATTATTTCATATCAATGTAGTTTACAAAAGCAGAGCATTATTGAACCAAATGAAGAAGGGAGCCCTGGAAATACTGAAACTGCATTACCACCTTAAATTCAATTTCAAACTGTATTTATAGGGTACTGTTCATTTGAGAGTCTGCATTGTGGGTGGACCAACGCTGTCAACGATGATTTTGATTGGCTGCTTCACTCCGGAGCCACGCCCAGTGATAGCACCGGTCCTCCATTTGACCACACCCTCGGAACAATCCAAGGTAAAACCGTGCAATCACGACACATGCAAAAAAAAAAAATCGTTTTGTAATAGTCATAGTTTAATATATGTTTGCCTCAAAATGGAGGGTCTATAAAATGGATAAAAAATATACCATGAATCAAATTAGAATATAAGCTTTTGTAGAACATTGACATAAAGATTTTGCAATCAGTTTCAACGTTTCATAATGGGATGAACTTTTATAAGATAATTATATTGAGCCGTTCTCTTTACTTACTAAGCCCTCATCGACGCACCCTTCTAGGGGGCTAACACTTTTGAGCCGACTTCTGTATTCTTATGTTAGTGTAAAGATAGTGTAAGTATTTTATTCAACAGTTGAACTACTCTATATGTCTCGTCTTTTGTCATGTAGTCATAACAACATGAAAAATGTTACAGTTTAAAACCAGGCCCATGACACATAGTAAACAAAATACAAGTGTATCATCATACCAATATGTAATGTATTGTTTAAACTAAGGAGTATGATGGAAGATGTATTCTCTTTTTGATTGACAGGTCACTATGTTTATATCGAGACCTCAAACGCAGCAACCAATGAGACGGCAAGACTTGTTTCTGAAGTATTTTCGGCCACGCCCACAGGATGTTTCACTTTTTGGTATCACATGTTCGGTGCAGGTAAGATTTTGTTGTTATTGTTGTTGTTGTTAATGTTGTTGTCGTTGTCCTCGTCCCCACATTTGTCTAAGATGAATAACAAATAATGTCCACAATGAAAAAAGATATTACGTCAACTTAAAGAGAAGGTTGAGTTCTGGGAAGAGGTGAAAAATAATTCGTGAACTTTATCATTTGTTATAATGCAAGTGTGGAAGAACATCAGATAAGACATGTTCCCTGAAAAGCATGGCTCTTCAAATNTATATGCTAGGTGATCAACCTTTTCTGGTCGATTCCACATCGTTTCTTTCACAATGCAATCGCATGACCACTACTCAACTTTATCTTTAAAGTTGTCCAAGCGTGGGTGTATAGAGGGCAGCACGTGGACTTACGCACGGGAGCGTAAGACCCATTGGCTCAGTGGTATGTAGTGATCGCCTAGTTGCCTACTTCAGGAACGACTACGGTATATACCCACATAAACATCGTTAAGTGACTATCGCTAGATGTTGACATAATCACGCAGGCTCTATGTCTTCGTACATGCGTTACTGTGTTAAGAAGAAAAGTTGGAAAGAAAAAGAGCATTGTATTGTTGCCGATTGCCTTCAAACGTTTTGATTCATTGTATGTTATTTGCGTTTTGGGTAAATGAATGTCACATATGTTTTGTTCGGTATACTATCGAGCACTTTCAATGATTACATCTTCATTTGGTGTACTGTAATTACATGGTAAAATAATGGGAGTGTTTATAAATGCGCCTTTCTTCATTTACATACTCTATACACGTACTTTACTCTACATACGCATACGCAGGAAATATAACTACTTATCCTCCATTGCTATTTTCCTATTAGATATGGGCACCCTGAACATATTCCTTCAAGAGTTGCCCAGTGGCCCCGAGTCTCTGATCTGGACTCTGAGCGGTGACCAGGGCGACCAATGGCTTCTCGGGCAAGTTGACGTAACAACGGGTTACGAACATATCATCATCTTTGAGGCCATCGATTCGTCCAGTTTCACCGGAGATATATCTCTGGATGACATCAACTACCTCCCTAGGTCGTGCAGTACTAGCCGTGAGTAATTATATCAAGCCCATGTAAAAAACGTCAACCTCAATAACTCGTAACTTGAATATTGTATCAAATTATTGATTTTCCTCCGATAGCTTAATGGTAATACACAAGCTTATTTCTTTAATAATAGTTTTACTAATTAATTTTAATTTTCAAAGGAGGTTGTTACGTTGTTCTAACGTAAACACCAGGGCCCTGTCTTGTAAAAAATTGCAAATGATCAGAATTAGTTGCAGGTTTGCAGTTCCCTATCTCTTGTGAGAAGTATTGCGATTAATATCAATCACAATAAGTTAAAATTAATCTCAACTATTTATAAGACAGTGTCGAGAACGTGTAGTTGAAAACCTTTAGCTGATTTTCGTTTTCTGTTGTTAAAAAGTACTCCTTTTTCACTATCTTGTGTAACATTTATATTTAAATATTAAACAATTTGCCGCGCCACCGATACAGATGGCGCTAGGAAAACAAGGGTAAACAAAACATACGACAATGAAAAACTTATAACAGTCTTCTGCATGACAGCATGGGGAAAATGCAATTTGGACATTATGAACAAATAAACGTTCACCGATAGTTCAAATGTCTGTAAACTTAAGCATGGGAATGTAACGGAATATGTATTATTGATATTTATTAATAAACGGAATTCTTGAGAAAAAAAAATGACATTCACTGTTACCTCTATAATTTCGTTGTTTATTCACCAGCCCCAACCACCACATCGGTAACACCGGTAACAAGACAACCTAGCCAATGGGATTGCAGCTTCGAAGGGGGTTCCTTGTGCAGATGGGTGCAGGGTACTAACGACGATTTTGATTGGTCGTTGCAGCAGGGTAGCACAACCAATGACGGGACCGGACCATCCGCTGATCACACTCTGCAAAATAAGAACGGTAGGGAGTATTGGTAAAGTGTGTGTGTGGACGTTTGCATGCGTGTATGCTAATCGGGTGTTTATATATGTTTTTTGTTTAATCATATACGTGTATTCACGTCTGTGCACGTCAAGTGTAAAGAGAGAGGGGTTATACCTCAGCTTTACGGTTTTAAACGGTCTTTGACTGGAAGCAAGGGGAGTGACGCAAAAAAATTAATGTGCCGATCACGAAATGGAGAATAAGAGGGAAAAGTCATTTATTCAAGTGGGCGGAGTAGTCTAAACAATAAATATCACGACGAGTTTGATTGGGCTTTGATTTATGATAGCGCAACCGGAAATGGAACAGGTTTATTGGTCGATCGATCCTAATGAAGGTTGAGTTATCCTAGATTGTAACTTTGACGGAAAAGTACTTAAACTACAGCGATTTTCTATTATTTTCGAAGGTTAGAGCCGGTTTAAATGGGCTGCAGCATTTTGAGCTGATAACCGTGAGGTTGTAAACTGCAAAATGGATCGATAAAGCCCTTTGGATTTTGTTCTCCACGGTTCTGAATGGTCAATGGGCAGAATAATGCGACCAATGAAGATCGAATTGGTAGCATATTAAGAAAAGTTGTGAGTGTGATCTTCTGTTAGATCAAAACGATTTTATCCATTTCCAATTCTCATTTGTTTTGTTGTTTGTTTAATTTAAGCTGACTGCGAAATGTACTATCTTGTATAAAGTAAGCAATCAGGGGACCAACAGCATAAAGTCCCGTCCGAGGGACTTGGTAATAAGGATTAAGTTCTTTTTAGTATCTATCAGTAATATCAGCACATTTCCCTTCCAATTCTATTGTGCAGGTTATTATGCTGTGATTGCCTCTACCAGCCAGACTGGGGACCAAAAGGCTAGGGTATACAGTGATGTTATACCGCCCCCTGCAGTCTCATCTTGTGTGGAGTTTTGGTACTTCATGTATGGTTTTCATGTGGACACACTCAACATTGGTACTGGCATTGATGACGGTGTAACAGGTAATTTTTGTTAAAGTTTTGATCACTGTCTTTTGTGGTATTAACCTAGCGACTTAATAGTTTCTTTATTAATAGTTGTGCATGTTTGTAGAACAAACAGAAAAACCCTTTATGGATTAAATACCACTGAGCTAAATTCTTGTTTAAACAATTACAGTGAATGTCTACCAGTTGATTAAAGTAGCTTGGCGAAGAAATTTCACATAATCACTCAAAATGGGCAAATTATACATGTCCGGATAGCGTAGACCAATATGAAGACACACATTCTGCTCTGAAGCCTTGTAAATATAAATGAAACGC